>NGKH01000006.1:980809-991546 GCA_002162575.1 Sclerotinia glacialis | reverse complement strand
AAATTGAAAAGATTTCCGACTTTTCAATTGATAGAATTATTAAATACAATTCAATACTGAACTCTTATAATTAGAATCGTACAGGTGAATCGAAAAATAAATATATCGAAATATTCGAACTTAACTTTTACAAAATCTTCAAAGCACACCTCGTTCTTGTGGACTAGTTCATCTGATTACTATCCCAAGTTGGCATATCTCAAGTTTATACAACCACTTCTGAGAAATCGAGACTAAAATTATATGATTTGTACATATAAACCAAATTTTGATTTCTCTACTTTCTTTTTTGTTTTATATCTCATCTGAAATGACAGGTATCCTGAACCGGTGCTCCTGCTGATATGATACACAGTGGCAGGAATCACGACAGTGACAGGCAATTTGCAGTAGTTCTTGGTATCAAACGAATTATCATCATATTATCTACAACGCATAAAGTACTCGTACTAAAAAGAAATCCCCGCTACAACTCCTCACCAATGCTAGAAATTCCACCGCGATAAAAACGAAAATTTGTACACCTCTCATTAAAACTGCTCCTTTCCTCCACAAACCCCTCGAAAAACACAATAAATAACATGATAGTAGACGACGCTGAATACCTAACGCTCGTAGCCTTAGCTGCTCCAATGAAAAAGAGAATACTCCAAGAAGCCGCTTCATAGACCGCATATTTTAGACCAGAAAATCCCAAAGCACGAATACGTTCGGAAATGTGGTCTAGAATAGACTATTTCTTACAGTATTCGCAGTATGGTTTACCTCCCTGCATCATGACACTTTCTCTAGGACATCCAAAGCATTTGTCTGCGCTAGACTTTGCATTCCAAATGCTTAGACTGGGCACGGACTTCAATGGTTTACCTTTAGATTTTTCGCCCTTCGTCGCAGAGCTTGAAACGTTTCCGGCAGAAGTCCATGGCTGGAAACTAGGCAGGAGAAGTTGTGGTTTAGCCTTCGAGGCACCTGGCAGACTGACTTGTGATTTGGCCTTGGAGGCAGGCTTTGGTAAGAATGCAAGTGGTTCACGATGCATATCGGATGCTGTCGTGGGGACGATTGACGTTTGATTAACTTGTCCATTATTGTTCGTAGCATCATGTGCTGCTACTGCGGACTCGATGCGCTGAACAAGTGCAATCGCTTCGGAAATAGCTGGAGGTTTTTCTCCAAATTCTGCCGCTGTAAAGGCAAAGAACATCCTCCGGAAAAAGAGCTTATCGTACCCTATGATTTGGCAATTATTCACAGCCCAGTCATGTACCCCACAGTGGTAAAGGTGTAAAGACACCTCAAGGAATCTGGCAAGACCACCGTCCAAGGGAGTCAAGCCATCGATCTCGGAAAAATATTTAAAGGCTCCACTTTCCTTGCTTCGAGCAAGTAGTCTGAAAAAGTCGGTGATGCCTCGATTGTCGTTGGAATTTCCGATGAGAATATTTATCTCTCGGAAAATTTTAAGCTGCTGGTAGCGCAGCGCATCTTCAAGGATCTGTGAGCTCGTGCCGGGACTCTTTTCTTCAAGATCGAGTAGCTTCTGAGATGTCTCATCCTTCTTGCAGTACATATAGCTGTCCAACAGTCTTGCAGGTCGTCCTTCGGATAGTGTAGTAACTTCGTCCATTAAGGAAAATAGCCCAGCATCCTCCAGCTGTAAGAGCTTTTCAAGGTAGTGTTTGGTTTGGGACCCAACACGCGTCGATAGGTCCATAACGGTTCGAAACATACCATTGCGGTGCCAAGAGAGAAAGAGATTCAAATGATTTTCGGCATCATAACCAAGAGAAGATGCAACCGAGTTGAATACACCCAACAGCCCTCTCTGCTCTAGCTTAGCGAAGTGTGTTACATTACTTTCGGTCCAGGATCGTTCACCATGAAGGTAGCCTTTGGATATGTCTTGGATCAAGTACCCCGAGAGAGAATCCAATACATACTGAAGAAATTGGAGTCTATTTTTGCCGTGTCCATGGCTCAATAATTGTAGTTGACGCAGAAATTGAATTCCATCTTGTGAAATAATCGCAATTAACATTCGCAGTTCATCATCCAGATCCTCAATGGCGGCGCGATTACAGATTCTTCCTAAATTTAACCATACTTTATCGACAACAGTGAGTGGAGGTAGCTTCTCTTCTGCCAATGCAGTATTGACTGTATTCTTCCCAGTGCGTTGAGGTGTCTCCTTATTATTTCAATTAGTAAATATGCTGCGAAATAGTTTCAATGACTTACCATGTATATACTATCTGACACGGCGGTGATCAATCCATCCTTGGGATGTTCGCTGGTTATTGCTGCAGCACTTAACTGTGAAAGGCAACAGACGTCGAGAGCTCGTATGTGTTCGGGAGTATCGATGCTTGACTTAGGGACTCCCTTCTTCTCAAGACGGTCAGAAAGTTTGGACATTGCCTTAGCTTCCAGATAAATCAAGAAATCCTTAACTTCCTTTGGATTAGAGCCATGCTCGTAGACACCTTCCGCCAAGTCTGCGATGAAGTCTGTGAGGAGGTCTTCCGTTCTTGGGTTCTTCCAGTCGAACGAAGGCGGAGGGTTGTTCTATGAATAATTAGCGAGAACCACAGAGCTTTGGATAATTAGGGTTACTCACTTGAATCCAGCTCAGGGCTTGCTTGGCTAGATCGATCTTTGCTTCATTGTTGTTCCTGACCCTAATCTTTGGTCAGAACTCCGGAATTTTGCTGAAGATAAATGATCCAGATAAAACCAGTGTCAATCTATTGTGATCGGAAATGTAGTTGGGAGGGTCGCATTTGTTCTTTTGGCAGTAGTCATAAAGCTCATAAACTGGACTAGCCTTCCTCTCAACATTCTCGCCGCGTTTCAATTTATTCCTGCGCTGGTGGCGTGAATTATTGCTGTCGGTGTTTGCATTCATGGTGGCAGATCTTTTAACAATGTTATCGAGTTTGTCAATGTAAGAAGAAAATGGTTGTGCCTAATTGTTGATGGTTTGAAAAGGTTAGTCCGACAAGAAGAATTTAGTATTGAAGAAAGAGAAAAAGCTCGCTTGATTTTGAAAAAATAATAATGAAAGAAATTGAAATTGGAATTAGGGCACCGAGTAAATTTGAATTGAGTGCTGCGAAATTCACTTTATAAAGTTTTACTATTAACTCGTACTTTGCATTTTGGGCCATATCGAACAAACCTTCTTGGAGGACTGGAGGATAATACTTGAATGAGCAGGGCGTATGCTAAAAGAGAAATTTAGGGGTCATACTGGAAGGTCTTCTGGCTGACTCTAAGAGCATATGGGGCATTACATGAGAAGCTATCGAAAAGACAGAATAAAATAGAGGTGATTTGAAGTCAAAGGAAAACGAAAACGATTTTCTCTTGAAGTTTTGCTGTTCAAGAATCTCCCATTTTTCGCTTGAACTAACTTACGATGAATATGATTGTGATTTAGTTTTATTGATTGAATAGTAGATCCCGAGTCCAAGTGAAAACTACAAAGAGAAGGAGTTGATGCTTCAGCTATGTTGGGCTAGGAATTCAAAGCCATAATAGATGGATATGAGCAACAAAGGCAGAATGTATATGGTCAAGTAATGAAGGGAAGCGTATTGAAGAACATGAAGTCATTGATTTTCGGGGAAGATCCAGCCATAAACTCCCTATAAAAGGCATGATACTACTTGCAGTGGCCCATAACCCTGGATTCCAGATCGCCGCCATTTTAAAGATCAGTTAAAGAGAGCAAAGATGTTTCTGGTATTCCAAGGGAACTTTGCGTGGTAACCAATACTTATGATAAATGCGAGAAGAAGCTGCCAAAAAACGATTACCAAAACATAAAGTTTGCGTGCTACGCTATCAACAGGAACTATATTTATTATTTTAACTGCAAGTGCGATTCAAAGAAATGCATGATACACTATCCCACATTAAAGACAGACTAATAAGATGTTTGATTCAGCTGCTTGACCACTATGATGCTACATATATAAACGGAAAGCAAAGGCATAAAAATTATTCACACGTGAGGAGAGGGGGAAGACAAAAAACAACAGACTTAAAAAAAAAAACTAGAAAAAAACAAAAACAGAAGCACGGCTCGAAGGCTAGACCTACATAGAAGGTGTGGCATAGATCTAAATCGGACCGTCTGTGGCAGCCAAACTGAGACAATTCAAACAAACTAATAAGGCGATGGACTCAAGCAATGATACTAGACGACTGCGCCATACTACTTCTACTGTGGTATACTTTGACGTTACTTTGATATTAGTAGTACCAGCAAGCGAGCTTCAATGAATGCTTGTGCATCGCAGAAACGAGATTTCATTGGCCTGTTCTCATCAAAACCGTAACCATATCCCAAAGTGTGATTGTAATTTGGTCAACGTAAAGTATATTGAGGCGGTGAATGAACGGCAGAGATATTCCATATCTTTATTGTAATCTTGATTCGGTCAAACCCAAGACCTATTTCAAGCTCACTCAGTGTCTCTGGCCGTACCTCTGTCCATTTTGCTACTTTAGAATGGCTTGAATTAAGATACGGTAATGAGCGACCTACCGTTCATAAGTTTAGGAGCTGTAGCTACTTCCATCAAGTATTTATCAACGACCTACAACTGCAACCATTCAACAACATTCAGCAATATTCAACAGCATTGAGAAACATCATTTACTTCAACAAAACTCTGAATCATCCATCTAACGATAATTATCCAAAAATCATATCCATCAATCAAAATCTCCAACACTTGATTACCTGACATCAACCGGACCGTCTACATCATTGCAAAGTTGCCAAGATGATGGATCCAAAGCTATACGACGAGCTCCTCCGAGAAGAAGACCACTATCGACAAAAATACAATGTCCAAATATATCTCGAACTCGCTACTGACACAGACTGCAATGATTCCACCTGGCTGCAAAAGCATAGTGCTCTGTTGACCGTCATTGGGCAAAGCCTTATTGCCAAAAACAGGCCCGTTTTTAAAAGCGACGAAAATGGTGCTTTCTACAGACAAATTGATGCTCTGCTTAATGTCCGTATCAAACTTGTTGAATGGTTCAAGGTAAGCCACCACTGTTAAGCTTTTGCTTGAGAAATGAGAAACCACTGGTACTGATATTGGCATATGTAGGAAATGAGCGCCAAAGGTGTCATGTCATATCAAGATGAACAGGCCTATATTACTCAAGGTGATTTAAGCCAGGCTCGGATCAGGATATTGGAAAATTCTAGTGACTACCTTGACTGGCTCTCAAGTCACAGGGAAGAATATTTGGTGATAGGTTCAATAGATTGATCAGTGCTGGCCAGACCCAATACAGAATATCTGGGGCGCTTCAGCAGCTTAATTGAGATAGAACATACAACCGTTCGAGAGCTTGTATAAGTTTCTACTCAAGTATGAAGGCTCTTTGGGATAATATAGATAGCATTGCTGTTTGAACACAAAGTGGACCTGCCATTCGAATTCACGTGAAAAAAACCATGTCTGATCTTCCCGAGTTTTCACGTATACCCATACAATCCATAGCATGAGCTTCGTCAGCAGCGTTTCGTCTTGGGCTGTAAGCAATTTCCAAGAAGTGATGACAGAAACATGTACGGTACGATCCTGAATGATCGAGAAGCCCAGAAAATAGAATCGGAGTCCATTGTATCAAATAAATATCACTGACCATCGAAAAATGACATCTGTTCGGATTACCTTTGTCGAAAGTCAGTTTCAACTCTTAAAATTTGTGTAGATATATATTCACAGCAGTTTCGTACTTGTATGAGTAGCACCCAACAGAAAATGTATCAGTCCCCTCAAGTTGTCACTATTTCCTTTCACGCCATCCACGTTTGCCGAAAAGCCAGGTAACATGCAGAAAGCATTAGAAAATCTCCAATTCAACTCGTAGAGTCAGCACGATAACCAAATATTTTTGTAGAATGTGAGCCTTGCAGGGTGCACACGAGCGACAATTTCCTTGTGTAGCTGGAAGCACGGGTAAACATCGGGTCTTGATGTTATCCGACGTATGATAGGGGAGTACTTCCCATTCAAGCATGGTACCACGAAGATTAGATTGATGCCATAATGTCAAGGAGGGTGATAATTTGAGTTCGCGAGACTCATGAAGCTATTCATCTGCTATGCCATGGATAGCTTTGTTATCACAGATTCATCTGGTTCAAACCAAAAATGAATGTATCCACACAATCCTCGCCCTATCAGACCACATGCCTTGCTTGAGGTACGTTATTCCATCAAACAATTTCATGAGCGGAGAATCTTGAGCATTGGAACTTTCAGATGGGCTCTCTCAGCATATCAAACCAGCAAACATCCAACGACCCAAAATAATCCAGTACGGCCAGCATGAAGTCAGTCGCAGGAGCAGATGCTCGCATCAAGGAAACAAATGCCAAAATACAAGATCGTCAGAAGCAGCCGCTCGTTTCCCATGCGTTCAAGGATAGAGATGCAATATCTCAAATCTCTAAATCCATTTGCATAGAGTCTCGACATCGACGAGAGATTTCTAACCCTAGATCTCCATGGGAAGTTTGCCATCCGTAAGAACCCAACTTTTGCTCGACAGAGAAGGCACAGAGAGTCGGCAGCGCAAAGTGAGATATCAGTCGACAAGCACCGGATCCGATGAATATGAGAAAAAGTCAATAACTAATGCCATCCCACCATTATACCAATCATGCACATACCTAAGGTACATACCAGACCTCCCTAACTTTAGGAAATCATCGATATCAAAGAGCGCATTACCGACCACCTGGCGGAGTTGGCTGAAAGAACTTTTATATATATACATAGCATGGAGGACATGAAGGGTACATGGATATTTGCAGGAAAGATCACAAAATACACAGCTGGCTTGGAAGTTAGAGGTATATCTTCGTTGAATACGATCGATAGTACAGACTCTGGCCAAGCAGAATACTCAAGTGAGATATCGAGATTGTTAAGGGCTGGTATGGAATTTTATTTCCAGAATCTGCAGCTTGAGCTTTGTGAATAAAGATAGATGAGACTGGCTGACTACTACGTTTGATGAGGAGGTTTGTTCCAGGCAATTGATTCATGATTGCAGTAGGTAGTACTATATTCCTTTTTATCGCCAAGATGGAAATAATTCTACCTTTTCAAAAAGGCACCTCATCATTGATCTGCGAACGACTTAACGACGGCCATTGCACCAAGACTGGGAAAAAAAGGTATATCCATTATCATTTTAGATTCCTTAACATGCCGAAACGTCATCGCAATGACCTGTATATCCCCTATTTGCTCCGCGCTACCTATTAAAATACAAATGCTCTTTATCATCCGTGTGTCCTGTTAAACCGTACGGTCCAGCCTCTCACCTTTCACTTGCAAGCTGCCCAGCATCATGTTCTCTCGTATCGCTGGGCAACGCCACTCGTTCATATCCCATGCCCTCCTCAATATATCCCTCTTGATGATAAGTATCTTCTCGTGGAGCATCAGGCATACTTGCTATACTTGATGCTGACGATGAATGGGAGCTGACACTGGTCCTATTTTCTGTCGTTCGCTCTGGCGAGGATTGATCCGTCTCGAGAGCCTTTTCATTGCCTACATCCTGCACGGTCGAAGGTTTCTTCGTGGGGGTTGGCGCGAATTTGGATCGTTCTCGAATGGCTCCACCATATTTATAAAATAGGAAGGGGATAGGGGCGAGACATATGGCAATTCCACCAATAAGTGAGCCACCTCCACCGACGCCAAGAGCATCGAACATATATGTCGTGAATAATGGTGCTGCTGCGCCGGCTGCTGATCTACAAACAGTGTTTGCAGCAACTGCGCTGGCAGCATACATTAAGTATGTATCGGTCAAATAATTGAGGTAGGCGACGAAAATGAGAAGGATAGACGTGGAGAGGAATATCCCAGCAAGAGTGGGAACTATCCAATGAACACTATTATAATTTCCAGACCATGCAAACCAGAACATGGTAATTGGGAAAATAATTCCACCGGCCATGGCGACGGGGAGACGATCCTCAGCTACGCCAACATGACCAGCCTGTAGCTTCTTTCTATCACGATGGGAAACTATGAAAATGGCGACACCGCCTATTATGGCTCCAATGATCGTACCAATCAATGGTAATTCCCCTACTCCGGAATTCCAACCACGCTTCTTTTGAAAGATGATAGGGTAGATAGTGAACAGCATATACAGTAAAGCGTATACGACGGATAGGTAAACGGCAACGGCAAACGAAATTGGATCGACGAGAAGTTGCCATGGTCTAACAAGTGCGACCTTGAAAATTTGCCACAAGGTACGATCGCTGTCTTCGACGGGAGCCTTGACGTTTTCATAGCCTGGGATTTTCAATGCCCTTATTCTTCTAGCTTTGTTTACTAGCAATTTCGAAGGTAAAGTTTCTGGGATGGTAAACATCAAAAGTTCGGTGATACCAGCAAGCCATAAGATGACATAAAAATTCCACCTCCAGTCCTTTTTCAACTCGAGAAATCCTGAAATGACAGGACCCAATGCGGGACCGGCAAAAGTCATCATCGAGAACAGAGCCATGGCATTTCCTCTTTCGACAGGACCCCAAATATCGGCGAGAACTCCTGGGGCATTGGAAAGTGGCGAACTGGCCATGGTACCCGTTATGAATCGTCCTACCAATAGAGCAGCGAAATTATTGGCGAAGGCACAGAGAAAGTTAAAGGCCAAGTACAAGGAAAATGAGATATAAAAGATCCATCTCCGACCAAAGAACTCGGACAATGGAGCCCAAAATAACGGGCCAAAGCAGTATCCTAAAAGGAAGACGGAAATGACCAAAGCTGACGCCTCTGCAGAAACATGAAATTCTTTCTCAATCCCCGTCAAGCATCCCGACGGACTGGACGATGCAAAGGTTGCATTCACCACGAGCAAAACCGATACCACGGTGATATACCATCGTCTCGGCTTGGACCAATTCTTTGGATTCTCGATATCCCCGGGCCCAAAATCCAGATGGCCATTTTCATTTATGTACGGCTGATCATCGGTGATATGTTTGGTGCGATATGGCTTTGCATTTGGCCGTGACAAAACACGCTTTATTCGATCCATCGATGTTGAATAAGGATGAAATGATTTCAAGATGTGAAGGAAAATACAGCCGGACGGGGGGGGATCGACGTTGTGTACATGATTTTCTTCAAATTGTGGATAAATCGGCATCATCATACAAGCGTCCTCTAGAATGGATGGACACGCGGAATTGTGGATTGATAACCATGGAATTGCCATGTTCCTGTTCTAGCATGGATGAATAAGCAAGTACGGATAAAATGTGCCGCTCTACATCGTCATTATTGGGCACTTTAACACTTTAACCTTAGTAATTTGGCCTTCTAATTCCGTTAGCTAAAAAGATGGTGGCCAATTATGAAACGTCTTAAGATTCCTCTAGCATAACCTTTGTCATCTTCAACTCGGCGAACCAACTCGGCAAATCATTTCCAGTTTTCCGATTTAGAGATATTTCATGATTATAAATTATTGACCCTTCAGATCTCAGACGAGGGCCTCGATAGAACAAAGTAACGTCACAAGGCCAGAAACTTCGCCATTCTTCATCGGCCCCTTTTAGGCCACTGTAAGCGAAGCACGAGTTAGCATTGGATATAACGATCTTATTTCCTTCCTATCTCCTCGTTATATCCGACTAGTCTTTATTTATCCATCATATTTTCTCTGACATGCTATGCTGTTCTGTTATATGAGCCTCAAAAATATCATCTAAGTCTATACATGCTGCTTAATTCAAAGCAGAAAGAATATCTCTGAGGATGGTATAACAGAGCCCTCGGCACCACCTTCATAGATAGATATTGAGAACCAAAGGTTGTGATTAACCAAAATCCTGCCGCTTCTGACAGGATGTTACCCTCCAGCCTACAGCTGACAAACCCCTGCTATTTATCCATCACATCTGCAGATATTAGCAATTGAGTTTCAACTTTCCAGTAATGACAATCAATTACTTGAAACCAATTGGAAATCTCCCATTGTTCCATGCGCCGAGAACACAAATAGCCCGGAATGGAATGAATGATAAAAGCATACCGAGTAAATATCCAATGGCGGGATTCTTCACTCAGCCATTTACACATTACTAATCCTATGAACGCCGAAATCAGCGCCGAATTTGAGTGGCTTCGGCTCCAGCAGTATAGATACTCGGCTCACGATACCCAACGATCTTAATTTAAGCCTTGCATCTTTTCTTGCTGCTTGAAATTACTACTTATCAATTGTGCCTGTTCAGTCAGGGTCATGGCCAGCCATGTCCAAACATAGTGACCGCAAATATATTCTCATCTTGCAGAGAAGGGGTAATGCATTCTCGCCGTGGTGGTGCCAGAGGAATCGTGTCATTCAGACAAGTAAGTATAAGTCCATTGCAGTTATGTTTGAATATGTCTCGGGCGGAAGCGAATCCGAAGAGACTATAATCTCATTGACCAAGTTGATTAAAGATCAATTCCTCTCACAAGGAACCAATACATTATTATGAGGCCGGTACAAGGCATGACTCAGCATTTAAGTCCTTCATATCTGATCTCCAGATTCTACTCTATACCATAGATATTTCCCCAACAGCGCAGAATTAAACAGACAAGACGGATTTAAAAACATATAACGCATCATACATACATTTCCCTTCATATACCCCTTCCCCTTCCCCTTCCC
>NGKH01000006.1:954979-967780 GCA_002162575.1 Sclerotinia glacialis | reverse complement strand
CAACTTCTTACCTTTTTACCTTCCCACCTTCTTTCCTTCCTACCTTCTTACCTAATTTCCCCTTTTCTGTATTTCTCTTCTTATCTTCTTCTTTCCCTTCCTCCTTCCTCCTCGCGTTCTCAAGTTCCACATCTCGAAAAGAGAATCAATCCCCCTCATATCCTCATAATCTCTCCAAGCGAGTGTGAGAGAAGAAAGATGTATGCTATATATTGCTCAAAGAACATACGAGATTTCCATATATAATAATACACCATCTCCTGTCTTTTTACAAAACCATCTATTTTTTTATTTCGCCCGTATACTTATCCTAGCTTTATTGCGAATGGTGGTGGGAGGTTTATGTGTCGTAATGGCTACATAACTATACTAAGCATGCCTTGCAATTTTTATATATTACATGAATTAATGGAAGGCTCCTTCATATGCCGTGGAAATTATGAAGAGTAGATATGGCAAGGGGATTCTCAAGTCTCTCTAACATCATCATCATTTCCAGGAAGAATATAGAACTTTGGGAAATAGGAAATAGAATGATTTATCTTGCAGTACTGATACAGCACTCTATCGAAGTAAATATACTCTGTTACGAAGCCGATACATGCTCCCCCCCAGAACATCAAATCTTGAATTTCGGGAAAGGTCCCATGCGATCCCATCCGATTTCATTCATATTCCCCTCCTTTAGCAAGGCGAGTCTTGTGCACGCCAATTTCTGTCTAGATGTTTTATGCGGAAGATATCGGTCGATTCTTAACATTGTGTTTCCTAAATACTTTTCCTTTCGGTATTTGAGAATGCGCGTGAGAATATGCTATTTTCAATATATCGTATCATTGCTTGCATTTATCACCTTTTACTCTTGCTCATCATTTTAATCCTTCGTCTCCTCGGTAGTATCTAGTTGCAATGATCCCCTTTTACCACATTTTATCGTCATCTACCACAATATCTCCGCATTCTCCCTTTTTGCTCCCTCACTCTCCACTCATTTCCCCTCACTCTCCTCCACCACTCCCTCGTCACCTCACCTTACCCTAATTATTCCCCGCTCCCCTCTGCATCCATCATTTCCTCCTCATCCTCCTAAGCTTTCTTCTCCTAATCTGGTCACAAGTCTGAACATCTGTTGTAGTCGAGTTTGAACGACGGACATTGTCTCAAAAACGCTGGCAATTTAAATTTGTAATCTAGATTTACTTTACCAGTCATTAAGTCGGGGGTCCTCGTTACCGTATTTGTACACCCAGAACTATTCTATGTACATTTTCGGTGTTAGGGGAGGGAGAGAGGTTTGCTGTCGGAGTACCAGAGGAGTCCGTCGATGCGAATCGGGATTTGAGAGGCTATGGCTATCTTTATTTTCTTCGTAGTCGACTTTAGATCTAACTCAAATACGAGAATACTATTCTTTTGAAGTATTGTATGTATTTACTTCACTAAGGTACTCTGCCTCTGACCTTGTATCTCTTAAGAGCTAAAATAGAGCGAGATGGTGATTGTGTATGAAGTTGAGAAATTGATGGAGTTTAGTTCGCAAAAGATATACGGTTTCTTTTCCATGGGGCGCTTGAAAGAAGAATCATAAGTTTCACCAGATGTAAATGATTAAAGGCATTTCCATAAGTGATCGCTTCACTGAATTAATATCATGATTCTGATATTGATACAGAAATTGATCCTCAGTCATCTCATTTGTTATGGTGAATTTGATCATGATGAATATTCAAAAATTGAGAAATTGTTCATTTACCCACGCATCAAATGGATTGTCAAGAGCATCATACTTTGAATTAGATAGATACTTCCTATAAATCATAGCCTTTGATGATTCCCTCCTCAGCTCCATTGTGCTTTACCTTCCCTCCCTTCCCCGGTGGCGTGTATAACTTCTGCGGCGTATCTCTTCTCAAAAATGAAAACTTGGAGCTATATATCTCAATGAATACGAGTACAATGATATCTAATTGTGTGATTTCGTCAATCAAAGGTTTTGCATGGCTAAGTAAATTGACATGATCCTAGGAAATCTTACAGTAACGGGACATATTTTGACACCTTGCACCGCATCGTGAAGTCACAAGTTGGCATTGTTCAGGTAGGGGCTTTTCGCACAACATCATGTAGCTCAAATACAGGAATATTGACGTCAAATACGGTGCACCCTCTAAATCTTCCATCGTTTACGTCCTCATAGCGATACGTAGCTATGATGCAAGTTATATCTTCGTCAGAATCGCCATAGGGTGCTCATATCTTCCGTTGTTTTCATCCTTATCTCTCGGTCTAGAAATGCAACTGTAAATCCGTGACTAAACCTATCTTGCACTCGTATTCCATTTACATCTCCTCAAGATTCTTGTATCCCTTTTGGAGAGCTCATCTGTTGTTCGCGGGAAATCTGCCATAAAAGTCCAGGATTTCTGGAGCGACTGCATGCCATCGCAAGTATCTTGATCAAGTTGTCTTTTACCCATCAACTGGAATTCCTTTAATCATTTTTATCTCATTGAAAAAAATTCCCAAAAATCGGAAATTCTTAGAATATATTTCTATATTGATAGTAAATCTAGATTAAATTTTTCATTTCATTATATCTGTCGGGATATTCATCACAGCTCGTTGTTTCTATAGTTCTAACTCTTTGGGCAATCAATATGTATGTAATAACACAACGATATTGAGGTTTCACTCTCCCCATTATACTTGCCCATCGACAATATCAATTCATTATAGATGAGAATAATTGTTCTTGGTGTAAATGGTGGCCGGAATATGAGTAGGGGACTTATCTTTCCCAAGCTCAACATTAAATATCTCAAATAAGAGTGTTACAGCACGAGTTTTATTGTATTTCCAATTTTTTTAGTTTATCGGTCAATAAAACTTCATCTTTTCATTATATAATTCAATATGAGCCAATGTTTCCTATCGTCATGACTAACTGCTGTTTTATAGAGGAAGGTACGTACGTTGGTTCATTGTTATATTAGATTTTATTGGAAAATGGGGAGTCATTGCGATCACAGCATCAATATTATCACTGAAATTATTCGGGATTGAAGTCTTTGTTTCTAATTACATTTCTAAAATCCAACATTAAACTTGTACTTGTACGCTATCGGTAGGTAAACCCTTCCACTCNAAACGAGTATTTATGCTGTGTGTAAGGAAAGAAAAAAGAAACGAGAAGCAAACGATGACCCCAGAAAATATTCCTCCACCGACACCATCACGTCAACCATCCTCCAATCATCATTTCAATCAATGATGATTGAACCATCCATGTTTGACTCGCTATTCCGACTCAGTATTCTGTGTCTCAATGGCTTCAGCCTCAGGCTCCCCAGATTCTTCGAAAATGGTATCAAATATTTAAAGCTCCCCCGGGAAATTGGAGTATGTTTGGCTCTCTTATAGGGAGGAAAGAGGTAGAACGTCGGTGGCCGATTAGGAAGAGACCGATGAGGAAGAGGAAGAGGGCGAGGAGGAAGAGGAAGTGGGCGAGGAGAGAGCGACAGAACTCCTCATCTCAAGATCTTGAAGTGGGTCGAGAGATCCTGGAAGAATGGTAGAAACCGGAGGAGAGGAGGTATTGTGCTGAGCCACAGGATTAACCATAGAACCACGGCTGGATAGGCGGGGAACCGAAGCTCGAGGGCGACTATGACTAGTCCGAAGTTGAGGACGAGGGATGTCAACATTGCCGGCACTCCAGTTTACTGGGAGCGGGCCAAAATCCGCACCAACTGCCCTGTAAATATTATCCGTTCCAGTTGGCACGAGATGATAACCACCAGGTGGCAGAGAGGGAATAGCACATCCGAAGGGAGTAGCGATGAGCATATAGCCTTTTCTTTGTGGAAGGGTACCAGGAGGAATGTAAACATCATTCGGTCCGGGAATTATGTTGGCGGGGTGATGTTGGGCCACCAAAGGTGGAGCGGAGAAGTAAGGAGCCATCTGATGGGTGATGAAAGGATGATTGCTACCAGAAGCCATTGGTAATGAAGAGAGTAGGGGAGTCAAGAAAGAATATTGGCAGCAAATTATCTGATGTCTATCAAAGTATAGAAGCAGAAAATTATCTGATATCTGTCAAACTGTGTCTTGCTGAAGAAAGAATTTCATTACCTGTGGGGGTGTCAACGGTTTAAGTACACAATTTTAGTTGAGATTTATAATAGCCCCAGTGGAAGATGATCTGCTCGCGAGAATGGATTATCAGAAATACTATTTTAGTTAAACGGATAGTTTTAGTAAAAATCTTGATTGTATCTAATACAATTAGCCCCAATGCGCATGGGATATTCTCGAATTGAGAAAAGATGAGACTTCGATAGCGCTACCCCTAGCCTTGTGAAGAAAGATGCTAAAATTTAAGCCCATCATCTAACGGGGTGAGCGATAGTAGGTGCCGCAGGTTAATATAGCTCGTTCGTTGAAAAGCCCCAGCGTTAGTTCCATGAAGAAAATATGGAATCGGTTGTGGGTTCCGAAGATCAAGCTCGAGAAAACGCATGCTATCAGTTGATGCTAGCACAACTGGATAGGCCAAGTGTCCTCTGTCTTCGCTTTCTCTAATCTACGGAATGAAAATCCCTTGAGAACCGAGTTCATGTGATCAGAGATTTCTTGTAGTGTATTTCCAGAAGCAACAATGAAGGTTTACTTAGGGTCTAGTCCCGTTTATTTCTATGCGTGAACCATTGCATTACCCTGAGAGGCGAGTAAAAAGCATTGAGATGGAGGTCTGTGGAAGGCAAAGTCGAGGCTTGAGATTATACACTTACTCTAAGGCTACCAACGATTTACTGATACCATCCACGAGTCACAGTGTTTAGACGAGATCATTTGCGAGGGCCCTTCATCCCTTATGGCAACATAGCCGAGAGGGTCACTACGTAAAAATACAGAGTATTAACTTGGTATCATGATTCATGAAGCACTTGTTGTCTGCAACTTGATCTGTTCTGGGGCATTGGCCAATTTGGGCCTAGTTTATAGGCCAATAAACTAGGGTAATTTGTACATCTACGGATATCCGCAAATAATCCGCGGGTACCTGACGCTTATCCAGAGGTACCTGTTCAGATTCTTCAGTTATCTGTCTCGCCAATGAATTATCTGCGGGCTACCTAAAAGAGACATTATCCGCCACGTGGTTAACCGTTGCGCAGTCTAATTAGAGCACTGAATAATATATTTTTGTATGAACTTAGTTCATTTGGGAATAGCCTCATTACTACCTGAACTAGGTGCATTGACCAATGCCACGGAACAGATCTTGGAACATTCGATATAAAATCCGTGCGCCGGAAGAGGTCTGTCTCTCTCTTGAATTGAAGAGTTTAATTTTCAGAGGAACCCGTAGCAAGGTATCATTGGGCAGATTTTATTTCCTTAGACTCAAAAAACTTTCAAGGAGACTATATTATAGTTTCTCGCCATTGAAAAGATGGGTAGCTAGGATCCATAGTATACTTCTAAGTAGAAAAAAACTCTCTCTAGATCAGCTGTAGTAAAAACTTAAACCCGTGTCAGTAGCGATGCGTACGTCCTCGTATTTGGCCTCTCGGATATCATTCTTAGCAATGATATGTTGTACTAACGATTCGAGACATCTCCTCCTAATATGATGCTTTTATCGGAGCCCGGCAACGAAAGCTCAATCTTCTCTGAGAATCTCACAAGAGCAGTTGCATTCAACAGGACATCACTAGCATACATCAAACAATGCATAACACGGACATCGATGCGAGATATTGGTAAAAGACTATGAGGAGCTTGACGACGACTTTGATAAGACTCCTTGACCAATCTTGAGGAGGTTTTCAACGACACAAAATTTCTACTTCATACACTGATGACACGTAAACAAAATCTGTTCTACATGTGCCCTAATTCGGTACAATCAAGAAAAACAACTTGGCAGGAGCTACACAGGAATTCCTTATTTTGACACTCATACGCTATTATCGCTTCTGAAGCATTTAATTTTCTTAACCACTAAGATTTGACTAGGGAAGCCTTGATTTCTCTGCTATGATCTATCTAAGATTGAAAAGAATTCTTGCTTTTTAGCATCGACAAACTCTTCAAAGTACCTACGTAAGTAAACAGAACAATACATTTATTGTACATCTATATTCAATTATCAATAGCCAAAGATGTATCTTTCATGCCAAAAATTACATTTGAAGCAGTTTCGTAGAAGTTCTCATGTGGGGTTTTCAGTGCCACTAGTGATTGAATCCTTCGACCACTTGCCAAAAAGTCCTTGTACATTGTAGAATGGTAGATTATTTGCGATAACGAAAGCATTACTCTAAAGTATCATAATAAATCTTTCTGGTTGAGCTAATTGCAAAAAAAACACCGAATACAATGTCGAAGGAAATTCAGACAAGGTTTGAGGCTAGAGGTCAACGTGCTAGCGACATACGTGGAAGGAAGGAACAGCCAGAATCTCCCATGACAGCCAACACGCGATTTCACAACATTCTTTCGTCTATGATAGAGCCTCTCAAAAGAACAGCAACATCAAAAGTGGTAATTGTTAAGGTGACTCGGGTTTTGTGAAGCCCCTGAAATTTACCGAATTGCTAATTGATGTATTACTAATTTGGGATAACAATACAGCAGCAGAATTATTCTCCTCTCAAACCATTCGGTTGTACCACGACTTCCTACAAAGAACGACTGATCCCACATATCATAGAATACGAAATCGTGACAGGATGAATAAAGGGGTAAAACAATCTGAAGATAGCGAAAGGGCCTCTTTTTTTCGAACTTTTGTCATTTAGTCGCGGAAATTACAGAACGAATAACTTTTTCGGTTGGGGACGAGGAACACTTTCGAAATGAACAGTCTTGGCCTCAAACCTTTAGGCTATCATCTACTTTTCCTCAATATATCTGATGGTTTGGAAACGCAAATGGCACATGGCTAGACTCACGAAAGATGAATGTATCTCTTCGAGAAGAAATCATGGCGAAGGCAGATAACACCAATCGTAGACTCCTATCGCAATACTTCTCCTCTCCTCATCTTGTGTACTATGGTTGGGAGGTATATGGCAGAGAACTAGGAGAAATAAAGAGAAAGCGACAGAATATCTGCATGATGGTTTTTGGCCATGCACAACAACACAATAATGACGACAGGGAATTGTCGAATCGGTCGACTTGATATTTTCGACAACTGGGTCTACGACGCGGCATCATAAATGGTTAGCCTGGGATTGCTATACCATGCTAGCTAGAAGTTGAATCACCGCGAGGCTCTCAAGATTTCAAATCTACGGGAAGATGATTTTTATTCCCAGTAAGCACTCGCGGGCATTCTATATCCTCAAGAGCCATCAAAGTATTAGCCAGCAGTGTTTATATGGTATAGCCCAATCATGCGGTAGGTAATAACAAACCCCCAAGATGCACTTTCGTGTGACTATACCGCTGACACGGTCCCACAGATATTGCTAACAAAACAAAACTGATAAGATACAGAGTACTGGAATCAAACTTGGAGTGCCCAAAGAAAAGTGGCGTGACCTGCATATGGTTTAAAAATAGGCTGAGGGATATGGGAATTACAAAGAAACGATGGGAATCCCAAAGGAGGAAAAGAGTCCGGACATTGGCAGGAACCATCTCCATTCGAGTGTAGAGTCAGATCTAATCCGATCGAAACAAATGCTGAGAATCCAAACTAGTTTCAACGAACAAGCGATGAATAAGAACACAAAAAGAGGGGGACATATTCCATCTCTTTGATCGCACATTAGAGATGAGGTCACTTGAGTATGACGAGAGAGTTCCTCCTGACTCTCGAATCCAACATTTTGACGTTCGCATACCTCGTCATTACATGGCCAAGTCGGTTTAGTCGCAATTTTCGGCTCTGGAATCTGAAGTTTGACCAATTCCTTCAGGGCTCGACCAGAGGGTGAAGAAATTGAAACTGCGGGAGCCTTGTTGTCGAAAAACCTTCTGATTCAAAACGTTAGTATCTCGCATTCATTGCCATTGGACTATTTTCCGCAGCAGCTGACATGCCGAATATGAGAAACGCCATTTATAACTCAGCTCTCCAATAACCGAACCCGCATTGCATATTTCCATCTCTCTTCGATCGCGTTCCTCTCCGAATCGATGAGAATGTCAATGTTTCCGATGTGCCACATCCTCATTGTACCAGTTCTCTCTCCTGCATGGCACAAAAATTCGTCGAAATCAGATTCAGTCATGCTGGAAATTTTACGCTTCCAAAACGAATATGAAATACTCGGAAAGCCATGGATCGAGCATCAAAGTGTCTGGGGAACAAAATTTGAGCCATTGGGATGATGTGAAGTTTTCTTCAATCCAAGGTCCACCTAATGACGTGCAAATAGGCGTGGCATCGGTCTCAAAATTCTGAGCTGAAGAGAGATGCTCAAATCACAAAAAGAAGACAGTGCCACTTTACCTATTCCCATATCTGCCATTTTGCCCTCCATATAGTAGCAGGATCCAAAATAGCAAGATGTTAATGACCGAAAAACATTCCAGTCATCTAAGAAATGCCGCCGTGGTCTCATCCGACATCAAACCAACTAGCGAACACAATCAGGTATAGGATGAACCAAGTCCATGTACCAGTGTCACTTGTATGGTTCAGAGGTCTTGGATTAAAGAGACAGTCGATCTTTACGATAGGGAGATTGCTGAAAAAACTTAGACCTGATGCCATTGGCCTATACATCTTTTACGGCCGAGGTTGTACGGTTTCAAGTGTAGTAACTTGCGGAGTCCCGATATTGATGTGGACGACCTCGCTCTCGTCGGTTTTGGCAGATCGACCCCAAAGACAATCTCAGAAATTGTTCCAGACACTAAGTATAACTTCTCCGCACCAAACTTATGCAGCATGTCTCTCCATATATCTCTACGCCGTATTGTCTTTGTGTATCTGTACAGCAACCTCGGAGTATGCCAGAGCTCGCTCATACAAGATATTCGGCTATGGGTTGCGGGAGAAGAATGGAAGTGTCCATCTAATAGGGACATCCGGTTGATTAATCGGCCTGCATATATCGAAAACGAAGATAGACATTTTCCTTCCCTAAGGTTTGCCTTGAAAGTTCAAGAAATGGCCTCCATAGACTTTTTGGGTTATCATATCGGTAAACTTCTTTGTTGTAATGAGTAGCCAATGGGTTACGGAATGATGAGTTATGGAACGATGGGTTGAGAGAGATGGCCGGGGAATATGGAGGAGAATTGCCCTGTCCGTCTTGCTATATAGGAAGAGATTGATCTCATTCCCATATAGACGTTATGATTTATTTCCGAAACTATAAATTAGTTTTTTTTATATAGAACATATCAATTATTGGGGAAGTCCGTCAGGACGGGGTATTCTGGTTTATTGAGGTGGTATGCCATAGGTTTTTCTCTATATGGGTTGAAGTGTGGATGGATATAAGTTTGGATGTAGAGAGATTGATATAAAATCGATCAATTGTCCAAATTTTGCGACCATCTCTTCATTCGATCTGCTCGCCTACCGAACATGATCAAAAATTAGATCGATACTCTGACGTTCAATTTGTGATTTCGTCCAGAAGGAGTTTTCAATTAATGAGCTATCTAGAAGAGCTTGTAGAGAGGTAGAGAGGTAGAGAGGTAAAGAGGTAAAGAGGTAAAGAGGTAAAGAGGTAAAGAGGTAAAGAGGTAAAGAGGTAAAGAGGTAGCGAGATAATATTAGTATATTTGAGCGAAAGATAATTAATACTTAATAAACGAATAGTAAGGAGTAGGCAAAAATAGCGAGAGACAACCAGCCAGTAGCCGATGAGACGAGAAAGTCGCTTGGAATAGAGAATGTGGGGTATGGTAGAAGGTTGAGGCAACTCGCTACAGATATCATCTCCAAGAACTATCTTGAAAGAAAATATACATATAACGTTTCTGGGGTCCAATATTGAGTTTGCGCTAGATTCTGGGAGTTGTCGCACTTATGGATAGGGTATTTATGGGTCATGCTATCCCTGGAAGTTTTGATACCAACTTCATAATCGAGCATGGTCCATCTGCCACCTCTGGCTGTGTTCTTCGGTAGTGAAAGGGTATGTTTCTGACTGACTTGGATAGTTGGTATATTAGGAAGTGACGAGGCATCCGGTGCCATATGGGAGAAGTATATCTTTTGTAGGCTGACTCATCAAAGAAGTTAAGAGGTATCAAATTCTTCCGTAGTTTTGTAGCGGACATGCTTCTCAAGTCGATAAGCCTCATTCGACGACGATTTCCTATTTTTCTGTAAGCAAAAGAGATAGAATGAGCACTTACTATTTAAAACAAGAAGCTCAACTCGGTAGCGACGGCAGGTCTTCATCCGTTTTGTACGCTGTGTTGCAATTATAGCATCAACACAAACCAGCTCGGTAACATCCATGACGGCATCTCATTAGATGCTAAACCCATGCCAGTAGTTCTTCCTCGCCTCTTTCAACTCTTTGACAACTTCTTCTAGCCACGTTTCTTATCTTCTTCTCTAGACTCTCGTGTCTTCTTGGCTCCGGTCTCTATTCATCTCACATCTGTCGTCTCTCTCCTCGTGTCTCCAAACATCTCCTCGTCTTTTCTCGACTGGTTTGGTTTCTCTTCATGTCTCCTGACATCTCTCTCTAACCAGACTCTCTGACCACACTCTCCAATTTCTCGACGTTTCTTTCCACGTCTCTCTCCTCAACCACTCTCTCAACCACCTTCTCAAAAAGATGTGTGCCCAGAAATTCCACGATAAATCAATATCATGTCACCACTGCCCAGGGGCTACAGTTAAATACATTTTATATCCATACTATCTAATCCACCAAACCAGAAGCGTATCTGCGAACCACCCCGTCAAATTCCATCAGAAAATCCACTTCCACCTTCAAGAATTAAATAATCTCCATCCACCTCCCCCAATCAAACCTTACCAACGTACCTACCTCCTTAAATTCAAGTCCTTCGCCCCAGAGCACTAAAGCTCCGAAGCTAAAGGTATACGGCAGCCCTCTTTGAGCTCCCCACCAATCTTCAATCACTCCCCAACCCAACCAAGACACCCAATCCGTGCAACCCCCATGAATAAACATCCCAGCTGGATATATTTAGGACAGACGTTAAGCTGTACCATACATCGACATGATAGATAAAAACACCAAAATGAAATAATCAATTTTCTGACATTTATCTATATTCATGAGTATTGATATGTATGTGTGTAGGTATTTTATAAGTTAAGTATTTTATATGTGAATATATTTTTGTGTGCAGGGTGCTCTCCTTGGCGTGGGGCTAGCGGGGTTTAGTTTGGGTCCATTCTGTTTGGGGGTGGGTGCAGGTGAAGAAGATATTTTGAACATGGATAACGTGCAGATAATTCGCTATATTATTATTCATGAGTATGTAATAGAGAACTTCAAAAGCCATGTATTTCTATCGCAGCTATCTACGTCTCTGGGTATCTGCTTTCCCAAATTTCCATTTCTATTTCTTTCATTTCCACTTGATGATGCTGAATTCTCGTGTTCTGTCTAATGATGCTTGTGGCATACTAAACAACACTAAACAACACTAAGCAGCATCATTTATGTAAGCAGCGCTGGTGGCCCCACCGTAGAGTATTTTTGAGTGGGGAATGAGGGCTTCCTAACTTTAGTTATCTTGATTCATCATTCATTGAAATGTGTTGTGGAGATATTCATCAGTTCTTTCCTTCCTGAAAGATTACCTTTCTTTTCCCCATGGAAATTGTCAGGGGTACACGTGGTGAAGCTAGGCTACGAGCTAAGGGAAAGGTATTCAGGAGCTTTCTCTTCGTAGCAAGTTCTTCTCTCTCCCTCAATTGAAACTATTCGATCCCCGCAGTTCTACAATGCTTGCCTCACTCCGTGACATCCTGATATTTGATACGACAAGTCACGAGGAACCACATGTTCATATGAGCTTTCCTGAGCTTATTCGGTCCATATACCAACCAGCAAGATACTCTAGAGGGGAACAACAATATTCATCCATCAAGATAAACAATGGTTAAGTCGGGTAGGGAATGAGCTCGGAAGTCATAGCCGTAGTTAATCCGTATGTGCGGACTCCAGAGCCCGACCGAGTAAGCACTAGATAACTCTATAGCAATACTACCGAATCAGATGGCGTAATGAGTATGCTGGGAAGAGTGAGAGAGTGAAACCGAATACTGCACAATGATGTCGCTACCATATTGTGCGCGAATTATGGATTCTTCGTATTGTAGTTATGCTGCGGGTCGGATGAATCGATACCGATTATTATTATGTTTCATTACTGCACATTATTCGGTTTGAAAATCATTGATGTAAGATAAGCACTGTAAGGAGATTCAGTATTTCGAAAACTGCGCCTCATTCGGAAACGAGAAATGAGGGTTATATATCACTGGATCGGCGGTGAGGCTCATACCGGTATAGGTAGGAAGCTGGTATTTGTGGTCCAAATAGGCAGATGAATTCTTTTTGAAGCACGATGGGCGATATGTTGACATTATGTGGGCACCGCCAAGTTCTAGGTAGAATCCAAGATTGGGTTTAAAGGTCTTGGTAGGGCTAAGTCTCAGATCTTCAAAAACGGATGAAAAATGAGTGCTGGTGGAAGACTTCACATCACATCAGACAGATGGATTGTAACTTACGTAAAGACGGATAACATGGCACAGTTAGATGGGAATGCAACCTCTCTAATAACGAAATGGGGCAATGGTAGGCTGGCCTGCTTGTTTTTTGGGGG
>NGKH01000006.1:940798-954923 GCA_002162575.1 Sclerotinia glacialis | reverse complement strand
GGGTTTTCTCGCCTCTTTGTCTTTGGATTGAAGCTGGCGGGTGTGGATGTCTTAGTTTCTTCTACGGATGAAAGAAGGGAGGCGCAGTAAGGAAGAGGAAGAGAAGCTGAGGCAATCTAACCATGATATGGTCATAACAACAACGTCATAAACATTATAGATGGGAGTGTAAGAAAGAGAGGCAATTATCATTCCAAATCATATAAGAAATGCTTATTAATCAACTGCGTGACTGATCTTCCGTTCCACTTCACGTTCCCTTCCCCGCAAAAAGGCCAAGCCAAGCAATAAGCCCCCGTCACCTGTAGCAATGGTTCCTACCAATTAGACTCCCTTGATCCTGCACATAACATATCGAAATCAATCAATCACCTGCAGCACAACAACAACAACTATATAATAAATCAACTCCCCCGCTCAGAAATTATTCACATCTCCGTCATACCACTTTTTAAACATCAGCTTACACAACTTACCACTCTTCATTGTATTCTCCATTCTACTCTAATCAACACACTTTCATCGACATCCAATCAAAAGGTCAATCAATACTCAACATGTCTTCGAGTTTTGATGGTAAACGAGCTGCGAGCGATAATGTTCATAACCCATTTGAACCATCCGCCGCCGGCACTTCATCAGGTCAACAAAATGCTCACAATGCCTCTCGCAGCACACCAGGTCGCACAGGGGATCGTTTAATCAACGTTCAACCGCCAAGAAGAGAAGATCTCCAGCCTTCCTATGCCCAGATTTTGCAGGGTGATGATGATACGAGTACTTCAGGGTGGTATGGGAGTATGAGTAAGTTCAATACCTATGCAGGCCTATGCCCAAATTCATGGAACGATTACTAATTAATGTGCGTGTACAGTCAACACTCTCGGATCATGTGTCGGTGTCTGTGGTGCCGTTCCTTGTTGTATCATCTGCTCGAATCCATATAAGTCAGTTTCGCAGGGTAATGTTGGTCTTGTTACCAAATTCGGTCGCTTTTATCGTGCAGTTGATCCTGGTCTTGTCAAGATCAATCCTCTCAGTGAACGTCTTATTCAGGTTGATGTTAAAATTCAGATTGTTGGTATGTATAATCTTATTCTTCAAAAAATACCATTCTGCAAGATTGTTTTACTAAATTATATTTTATAGAGGTTCCCCAACAAGTTTGTATGACCAGAGATAACGTTACTTTACATTTGACCTCCGTCATCTATTATCACATCACATCTCCTCACAAGGCTGCTTTCGGTATCTCCAATGTTCGCCAAGCCCTTGTCGAACGTACACAAACCACACTTCGACACGTTGTTGGTGCACGCGTTTTACAAGATGTCATCGAACGTCGTGAGGAAGTTGCGCAATCGATTGAGGAAATTATTGAAGATGTTGCATCTGGTTGGGGTGTACAGGTTGAGAGCATGCTCATCAAGGATATGATCTTCAGCAATGAACTTCAAGACTCTCTCTCCATGGCTGCACAATCTAAGCGTATTGGAGAATCCAAGGTCATTGCTGCTCGTGCTGAAGTTGAGTCCGCTAAGCTTATGCGTCAAGCTGCCGATATTCTCTCCAGTGCACCAGCCATGCAAATTAGATATCTCGAGGCAATGCAAGCTATGGCTAAATCCGCCAATAGCAAGGTCATTTTCCTACCAGGTGCTTCAACTATGGGAAGTCAAATGGCAAATGCTTTGGGAGAAGGCTCAGGGGATGTTGGCGCTTCTAGCAGCAGAAATGATGCTGGTGATTTCGGAGGTCTGGATTCCGGTTTTCAAAAGGCTATCAACGCCCGCGTTGTTGAGAATATTTAAATGAGGATTTCCACTGACATACAAATTGTTGATGTAGCTTGGTCTACTTGAACATCACACGGTAATGATGTTCAAATGTCGCTCACGGTTCACACTTGTCTATCGAACACGATAAATTCCAGCACTCCACTCCCACGTTTTTATTCGTCTGGGGTTTAATGGTTATATGGTGGAAAGATGAAAAGGTTGGTTGCGATAATGGTAGGACGAAATATTCGGATAGGGACTTTGCTTTGGATGCAGCATGATACGATTCGATACGATGGTTTTGATGGTTTTGATGGTTTCGTTTGGCAATACCCCGGTCGTTGAATTTTGTGAGATTAGTTTTCTTTTTCCAGACATTTAGCTTTAGTGTATAATTAATTGTTATACCAATTTTCCTTGATTAATGAATGTTTGATTGTGTTTTATGTGAGATAATGAGAGTTGTATCATTATTGTAGTAGTGCAAAGAATAAGCTAAATATATACAGTGTATATGATAATATCCCAAATTTAATTAGTTATAAACTTGTTATAGAAGTATTCGGGTAAATATACATTCCCTTGCTCTCTTGGGGTACCTTGAGATATTGAAATAGAATGGCTTGAAGTTCTGATTTGATACTGGGCTCTCAACTCGCCTGTGTACCCTCTTGATATGGCGATGATATTTCTTAGGGGGGGTTGAAAGACAAAATTAAAAAGATTATGGCTTGGATAGTTCGGATTGAGATTCATTGAGAATCATATCATATAAGATGTATTACATAGGGATAAGTCTAGTTATAGTTATAGTTATATATATGTATATGTATATGTATATGTATATATGATTCTATAGTATTTTATGAACACTTGGGTATAGGAAGATTTGGGTATAGGAGGACTTGGGTATAGGAAGATCGTTTACTAGGTTTCAAAGAGAGGGTTTGAAAATACTTAAAGTCTGTAGGTGAGGATATTGGGAGGGTGAGAAGGTGAGAAGGATAGGAGGGTCTATCAAAGTGAAGTTTGACGTTGAAAATTGGTTTCGTCTGATAGCTAAATATTGAGAAAGAGGGTCGAGACACAGAATTTTTTCATTTTAGGGCCTTGTCTCACTGGATACAAGTGAATAGAAAATTCAACTCCGCCATACATATGAGTAAAGGTCTTTGATTCCGTTATGATTTTTATATAAAAAATATTAACTAGAGGTGAAATCAAGGCAACGAGTCATGTATAAACAAAAAATCTAAAAGATTTGTTATTGGATTTAGAATGGGCTATACAACTCAATCCTCACGTTCTTGACAAAAAATACAAGTAGACACGCCGCTGAAGGACAGTAGCATTTCTTGAAAGTTTAGTTGGAAGCATATAAGTTGACTTCATTGAGGTTTTAGCTACGAGAAGCTTTGAATCCAACTACCTGCCCAAAACATGCCAACAAGCTAAAAGAGTGAAACTCAGGGCTCCAAGAGCTTCTCCGTCAAATAATCCTTTGCCCAAGAATCCGACAGAGCCCCAAAAATAACAAAACTCATAAATTATATTAGACCATGCAAGATGAACTCGACTGAAATCGATAAAGATGAAATGAATGACGTGGATAGTAGAGAACCCAAGTCAAATTCCTTCGAGACACGGGACCAATTGTCCGAGGCTGAGGTTTCAAAACTAGCACATCCATTCATTTCTCGTCGCCATCCCCTCGTCCCCCCACCATTCACGCACCCAAGTCATCCAAGTGGAAAAATGAAGAAGGTAGAATGGAGAATGCTCCGAACGCGGAGAAGAGAATGCAGCGAGATCTGACTTGGAAATTAGCCTGTGGACAAAGAAACTCGAAAGAATTACACACATCACTTAACATTCATTCCAGTACCAGTTTTCGCCCTCGTTCTCGCAAGCGTCCTTGAATTTTTGAATGTTGGCGCCAGAGGGGTCGCAGTAGTACTCGGCCCAGTGAGAACAGTAGCAATCGTCCTCCTTGAGATTGTTGCAGATCTTGTGGGTGACTGCCCAATGCTCAGATACCGATTTGTTGGGGTTCTTGCATCTGTAGGCATTGTCGCCGCAGGCATAAGCTGTGGTGGCAGAGAGGAGGAGTCCGAAATAGATAAACTTCATGATGAAAATTGTTGGAAGTGAGTTTTTTTTGGCTGATGTTGAGGAAAGTGTTCCTTGTTTGGATAAGAAGCTGTTGATGTTTGAGAATGTGATGTTGGATGGTGATGATTAGATGGCTCAGCAATGACTATTTATACACCGAATCATTCAGTGATAACAAAATCGAGAAGATTGTGTTGAGCATGACGTTGTTCTCAACTGGCGATCTCGCTCCGAGACAAATGGTGGTGTAACACAAGATGTGCATGGCGATAATTTGACATCTGTGATACTTACTGCTGGATGCTGGTGATTCCAGCCGCGTTTATCACACCCAAACTATTGGCAGCAAGCAGGAAGCTGAGGTGGCGATGATCATTTCCATTTTTAGACCCGAGATCATCTAACACATATACAAAGTTGGTCTAATTACCCCCACATGATGTAATTCAGCTAACTACACGACAGCCCCTCGCAGTACCAGTACCATTCATCAGCTACGCCATTACTTTTGTCGTTTAGCAACATCATACTACCGGTACAGCATACCATAATATTCCCAAGTTTGAGGTTAGATTTATCGAATATAGCGAGTTGTGCACGCATCCACCGTCAAAACTAGGTGAACGGAGGTACTAGGCTATCACAAATGCGGAATAGAGTTTTGCGGGATAAATGTCCAAGGGAGTATAAGGTTAACCTCAATAAAATTGATCTATAATTGAAGTGTTTCTTTGAATCAGATATTCTGCTTTATGCATCAGGTGATATCCCAATTAGTAGTCATGTACCTGAGTTGGCCGAGTTTTGATGATATCGAGCACAATGTACTACAGCATAGTTATAAGTGTGGGGGAACATTGCACTAATTCTTGTGAGCTCGGGAACATCTAAAATCAAATTCTGATTTTTTCCAAAATTTCCTAGCTTGTTGGTTAATATCAATGTGGCTTGCCAAGCGGTAGGATTGGCTCCAGGGTTTGTGAGACAGATAACAGAGCTTAAATATGCGAGTCGCAGATCACGCCCTGGTACCGCCACTCCCCATTAGGTTAACTTCATCGTACATACCCCAGAAAAAGCGGTGACTCCCGCCGGAAAGATCTACGCCATCGACGATTTCCGGAAGCTCGATACTACCTTGACGTCAATACACGGATGCTCTTGTGCACCACTAAACTTAGTGCTCGACACTTACTCAATATGTCTCTTTCAGGTGATTGAAATACTACACCTTGCTCAATTCGGGGGGCTTCCTATGTCGATGAGTACCCAACCCCAACCGACTCGAGATCCCCACCAGGTGACATTGCATGGAGTTAAATTTCAGCTGGTACCAGGAAGAAATAAGGTTCATGTAGCTGTCAAGAACGACGGCAGAAATGTAAGTGACCCGTCAAGCATCTATCTCGGACGTCTACTCCAGAATAGTCTCGACATGGCAAATTTTTCAAATGTGCGTCTTAGTTTAGATTGCCTTCTTTATCACCGATCACTACGTCAGTTTTGTATCGCGGGGAAGATCGAGAAACTCGTCTTGTAATAATCTGAATGATTTCAATCCATAGATCATGATACTGAAATAGACGCAGAGCTGGATTTTACTGTTGATCATACTTCAACCACTCCATTTAGGCACATTTCTAAGAAGCTTAGTAGAAAAATACATCTGGACCAGCATGAGCAAAGCACGAGGGAAAAATGTGAAATACTAATAACGCGCGACTTATTCTGTGTTTTTATTTCCATCTGAAATTGCAAGTCCATCAAATTACTTAAATCAAGTGAGTAGGATAAAATAAGGTGTGAGCCCTGACCCTTTTACAAATCAAATCTCTTCTCTTCAGGTTGAATTCTCAATCCTTGATATCCAACTCTTTTAGCCTCAGGTTGTTCAGTGATCAGTCCTTCCCAAGCAACTCTCTTAGCCTCCCTCGGCCCTTCATATCTGACTCTCTTAGCCTCGGGTCTAGCATCCAATCCCTTATGACTGACTCTCTCAGCTTCAACCGACCATTTACAGAAGTTAATGTTCAACAAAATCCCATCGGCCACCCATTGACCACCATCCCAGCCATCATGACAGTTTTCCACGACCTGAGAAAAGGCCACGATGCAGGCAGCCTTGGAGCTAAAGTTGGAAACCTTGCCCACATTGGCGGTGTGTCCGCTTCGATCGTTGAAGTCGACCCAATCTCCAACGATTCGATTCCAGTTTTCGTGACAGTAGTCTTCGGCGAAATTGGCCAACTCATCTTTGTCAGCGCAGTTTAACTTGTGGGCCCCTTCGACGTGGTTGTAGCACTGGCCGGCGAGAACAGTAGAGGCCAACGCCAAGGCGCAAGAGATTCTCGAAAAATGCATCGTGTGATGTAGTGCTGGATCTGGTTCTAGGACTCAGGAGTCAGTAATTTGTTACTTCTGTCAACCTGAGAGAATTACCGGTTGGTTTAAGTGTTTAAATTTTGTATCGTCTGCGTATGAGCGTAGTTGATGAAGTAAGCCCGGGTGAGATCTCAAGGTCCATATATAGTATGGCCAGACGCTACGTCATATCTTTACTAGATGTGCTAGGTCTTCCAGCTAAATATGCAGTTATACAATCTCGGGAATCAACCATCTTTTGATCATCTGAATCGTAACAATGCACGCGCATCCGATTTGGTAATATGAGGTTACAGGTCAACAAGCTCCTTTCATTAGAGGTGGCACCGAACTGCAGCTTCAAATATCGACACCCCGCATATTCACGATATCGTGGGGGAACCAAATGTAAGATCATCCAATTAGCTTCATTTAGTATACCGCAGTGTGAGACAGCTTCTATATCAGCCAGCCATTGAATTCTTTGTAATCAGCGGAATCGATGGATGTAATGTCAAGAATAAGAATGACAACGGTTGTAGGTGTGATATGTGTGATACGGCGTCAGGAAGCAATTGAAAGGTAGCAATCTAAGTTGCCAATGGCTGGCTGACTGGGAAAACCCGGCTTCAGGAGGTGCCGAGACAGAAAATCCTTCGAATTACTAGTGAAACGTTTCCGTAAGACAAATCATGTAAAATTCGGGTCTTTGTGCAGTTGAATCTGTGTGAATGAGTTATGCCATAAATCAATTATCCCACTTTCGGACCACCCTCTTTTGGACCACTCAAAAATCATGATTTTCATCCATTAATAACTTTATAATTAATAAATGTAATGAATTTGAATTTTGAATATACATAGATATTAATAGATTTTGAAGATTTTGTAATTTGAAATATCTTTTCCATTGAAATAGATATTTTTTATTTGTTTACAAATTATATACAATGAAAATCGAATATTTAATCATTAATATTTCATTAAAAGAAATCATGAAAATTCTGAAAATTTTAGAATTTATTGAAATAAGTGTAGTGGATCTATATCCATAATTTTAGAAATTCTATTCATAAATAAGAAAGTTAAAAATGATGATTTTCGTGATTTTTGGTTTGAAAAAGTGGTTCAAAAGAGGGGTGGTCCGAAAGTAGGGTACCCGACTAAGCATCAGTTATTCTCGCTCTCATCATCCGATGTATCTGGATGAATAACAAATGACTTTTTCAATGCACTCATTAGCTGCTGGAGAGAAATTAAGGTGGTTGAAAAATGCAGTGTTGCCAATGGGATGAGCTGAAAATACCGTATACAGCTTTATCCCACTGATACTTTGACACTTTTGTGCAACTATCTACTCCTTGTCCCGCGTAGTAAGTCTCAATGATGTAACTTTGATGCCGCTCTTCTCAACAGCTGAAGTCTGAATGAAGCAATCGAGATGTTGCTCTTTCCAATACTTGCTTTTTACCCAGTCAATCACTGAACATCAAAGTCATATCCAGATATCACTCGACATTAAACTCAGGATAAAGCATCAATCTACCGCACTCTCAGTTCTCCATTATTCATTATTGAAACATACACGTTTTTATAACTCAGTCATATCAAAATCAATAAACAATGTCGAACAGTGAAAACACACTGTATTCACAGGGGGTCAACTTTGGAAGCTTCGTCCAAGAGGGTGTTGATGCTCGAACCGGGCAGTACACCTCTTCCATTGCCCTGTATGAAGCCCCGGCAAAAGCACGTAACTGTGCACCCTTCAAACTATCCCTCCGGTTCAGTCCCCTGGACCCAGCAAATATTGGCTTCGGCAAGGGTTGGTCATTGAATCTTTCTCAATACAAACACAGTGCACCACCCAGTGCACCACCCAGTGCACCACGCAGCCTTGTCCTCTCGACGGGAGAGCATTATCAAGTCTCCAATGCGGGAGGTCTACGCGTCAATGACCAGAAGCTGAAGAGCTTCAAATTTCAACAAAAGGGTTCTGATTTTGAGATCATCCACAAGGATGGCAAGATTGAAGTCCTTTCCAACAACCACAATGTCTATAACACTAGTGTTCCTGTCAAGCTCTATGCTGCTAATGGCCGAGCATTGACTCTCGTCTGGATGGTTGTGAATGGTCGACCAAGACTGACCAAAGTTCAAGACGGCGATGAGGTTTTGCTCAAGATCAAATACGGGGACCAGCACGTGGAGATTGTTCATTCTCCAGAGGCGGCCAACCCCTCTACCTTCACTGTAGTGATCAGAAACAGTCAGCTTCAGGAGTTTTGGCTGCCATTGACGGATGGTTCAAAATGGATGTTTGCTTACAATACTTATGGGCCGCTCATTTGTCTTTCCAACATCCATAGTCCCTCGGGCTTAGTGGAAGAGGTCACTTATAATTCATCTGGCCTTTTATTACCACCTGGAGGTCCCTATAAGTCTGTTCCGGCCGTCAGACAACACATAATCAAGCCTGGGAATCAACAACCGGCCATTAGGACACTCTACGACTATTCGACCAATAACTTCCTCGGTCACGGAGCAGTTTCAAAGTGGAAATACAATGAAGATAATCTTTACCACGTGAGGGATGACTATCGATACAACACAACAGTGTCAGTTGACGGTGGCCAAAAAACGAAATACACATATAACAGGTTTCACTTAATCGTCGAAACCAAGCAAGATCAGAATGGAAAGCAAATTACACAAACTATTGACTACTATGCCATGCCAAATATAGCACTGGAGCATCAGCCAGCTCAGTTTCAACTGCCAAAGAATGTTAAAACAACATACTGTGATTTGGCTACTCCATCATTGTTTAGAGTAGAAGTAACTTCTCACGAATACGACGAATGGGGCAACCCTACCTTGGACATTCAGACAGATGGCGTTACGACAAAACGTACTTACTATTCGCCAGACGGAGAGAGTGGTAAATGTCCAGCTGATCCACATGGATTTCAACGCTATCTAAAAGAGCAAACTATCATACCTCCTAAAAAGCAGGGCCAGGCTCCAGTGTGGACCACACGCCACACTTATAGCGAGATGCCAACAGCTAACGATGCTCCAACGCCCTTATTTGTTCTACTACAACATTCTCAATCTTTTGCGGATAGTGACCCGTGCAACTGCAGAATTGACAGAACATATGTTAGCCAGCCAGATGGAAGGGATCATGGCCGTTACAAGCAACAGACGTCAACGCTGTACGACAAGTATCCTATGGTGCAAACATGGAATTATCAGTACGAAGCTGATCAATTGAGCGAAACGACACAGCTCAAAAGCTTCGATGATTTTCAAGTTAACAACAAAACAAACTTTTCCTTGGCCGAGGGATGGATTATGAGTCATGTAGATGAAGCAGATGTTGAGACACGCTTCGGATACGATCAGATTGGCCGAAATATCAGTACCACGGTTTCTCCTGGTACCGTATATGAAGCAACACAAACTCATGAATACGTTATTTCACGCGACACAGCAGGATATACTGTCACGGTAACTGATGCCAAAGGGCTGAAGGCGCGATCAATCACCGATGGTTTGCAGCGGGTCTGCAAGGTAGAAAGACAAGATGATGATGGGGAGTCAAAATCAGGCTCCTATACAGGCACCTTTCGTATTATACAGGAAAAGAGTTACAATGCACTTGGTCAATGCATTAAATTGACAGATATCGACTGGCTCAGGTCTTCAGAGGGACCGAAGAGACAGTCTGCCATCTATGACTATAAATACAATGATTGGGGTCAGGTTTGCAAGGTGACCGATAGTAATGGAGTTGTCACTTTGGCAGCTACAGATCCAATTGCGCAAACTTATACCGAGGGTATCAAGGATGAAGGGCAAAAGAAAGCAACTTTTGAGTCTCAAGATTGTCTTATTCAAACCGCGCTTTTGAATGCAAATGGTAGCATGTACAGCAATGTCAACTACACCAATGACGGCTTAGGTCGAAAAATCCAAGAAAAAGACAGCCTTGGCCACAACACCCAGTACATTTACGACTGCTTCAATCGTGTGAAGCAGACAACCTGGTCAGACAGTCGTATCGCGAGAACTCAGTATGCAAGTCATAGCACTGATGCGCTGCCCGAGTCTATCAAGGTGTCGGGCATCACACTGGGCCAACAGCCTTTCGACGGACTGAGTCGCGCAAAGAGCCGGCAAATAGCCAACCGACAAACTGTCCTATCATATGAAAATAGCTCGCCTAGACCCAGCGAAATCACGACGCCTAGGAAAGACAAGGTTCATTTGGATTACGAGAAAGCTCTAAATTACGCTCTGAAGGATTTGAAAACCAGTGATGATCCATGCAGCTATCAGTATGATCCGCAAACAGCCGAAATTTGGAAGAGCGAGAATACGTACTGTACAGAGGAGGTGAAATATCTGCCCTCGGGATTATTGAAGTCTGAGAGAATAACAATCGGAAGAGAAACGGAGATACAATTTTCGACAAAATATTCATACTCCATGAATGGCAGACTCCAACTTTATACTGATGTCCATGGCCAAGATCAAGTGTTAGATTATGATGATTATGGAAGACTCAAACAGCTATCGCAAGGACCATTGACAATTACACTTAGCTATGACAACGGAAATCGCCTCGCACAAAGTATCGTGCATGATAGAGAGAAAGATAAGAGTCTAACAACCGTTTTGAAATACGATGATTTTGGACGCGAGACCGAGCGTACCGTCTCTCAGGACACCACTATAATGTATGTTTTGAGCCAGAAGGTATATGACACAGAGAATAGAGTCAAAAGCCGTGAATTGAGAGACGGCAGTGGAAATCTGATTCGACAGGAAACTTTTCAGTATGGCAGTATGGGTCGCTTGTTTGATTATGTAGCCCAAGGAAAGGAAGTTCCAATCGATGAGCATGGACGCCAGGTGCTCCGTCAGCAATACACCTTCACGGAAGTTGGTGGTCTGGAGCAGGTTACTACCCAATTCCAAGATGGTAGTCAGAACATCACTGTGTATACGTATTCTGATCATGACCCTTGCCAGTTGATTCTTATCACGAACACGCACCCGGATAACAATTCACAGATTGAACTGGAGTATGACAGCAACGGATGTTTGACTCGGGATGAACAGGGTCGTATTCTCGAATATGACACTTCTAGTACACTGAAAACAGTACGCAATAAGGACCAGACAGTCTTGTGTCAGTATTACTACGACTCCCATGGCAGGTTACTTACCCAGAAAGTACCCGGCAAGTCAGATCATCACCTTCATTACCGAGGAGAGACACTAGTTGCTGCAACTAGTGGAGACACCAAGATTAGCTATGTGTCCAGCGGAGATCAACACTGGGGTCAAATTCTCCAGGGGAGTGAACAAACGACCACCCAGCTCTGGACTTCCGATATTCACCAATCCACTCTCGCCTGGTTGGACACAGGTAAACCATCTGAAATCCATAGCCAAGTTTACATGCCTTACGGTTTTTCCAGTCATCAGTCTGCTGTCGGATGGAATGGACAATGGCTAGACCCTGTCACAGGCTGGTATCATCTCGGGAATGGTTATCGCGTATATAACCCCGTTCTGATGCGCTTCCACAGCCCAGATTCCTGGAGCCCCTTTACCTCTGGAGATATAAACACCTACGCCTACTGTTGCGCTGATCCAATCAACCGAATTGACCCCTCAGGGCATTTCAGCATATTTGGTATCCAAGTAACATGGCGCAATTTAGCCCAAGCTATCGTTGGATTTGCGCTGAGTGTTATAGCAGGTATCCTCACTGACGGTGCCTCATTGGCAATTGAAGTTGGCGTCGATCTTGCCGTTGCCGTTGCATCTGATGTGGGGACCGGCGCCGTATATGATGTTGCCGCGGGAAGAGTGCCTAATATGCAGAGTGTTGGGAGTGATGTCCTATTTGGCGGTGTAGGCAATATGGTAGGAAGGGGTTTGTCTTGGGGAGCTAAGAAGGCTTTCAAGTCAGTGGGTGAAACGCTCGAACAACTGCTTGCCGGTGCGGAGAAGCTACGCGTAGCAGGTGGTACACCAGTCAAGCCTAGTCAAATTGGCACCATTCGCTCTTTTAACCGATTTAAATTACAAACTCAGCAATTTAGCGAATTCAAATCGTGGAATAAGATGAGTGCAGCGGATAAGAAGCTTTTCAACAAAGATCTGGCGGCTATGAAGGCTAAAATCAATGATATAGAAAGTAGAAGCCCCTGGACATGGGTTCAAGCAAAAGATTTGCCAAATGTTGGAGGTAAAAATGGTGCAGCATCACAGAAACTTATCGACTTCCGTAGATTGGTACGGGAGGAGAGACGAAGTCCTATAGAGGCAGCAAAGATGGCAGGCGATACGAAGTTGACGCTGCTCAAAGGGTCAAACCCGCCACAGTGGGAGATTAGGACTTCCGGAAGCGATAGAGTCACTTTTCGCATAGACCAAGAAAATCGAATCATCACTATCCAAGAGGTTGGCGGGCACACTTGAGGCAGTTAGTTAGCTCTTTGCTATAGTATATTTCAAAGGCATTTTCAATAACCTGTTGGTTGAATATCATTGAGTCGGAGAGTTTGATCAAGACTACAGTAACCTGCACATCTGGCTAGAATATGCTGGAGTAACGAAATAAACTATGCTATTCGTTCTCGCCGCGTGTATGAAAGTATTTCTTCAAAGCACTGGGACTCAATAACAATTTTTCCGTAAGGTATCTTGCATTCATCGCTGCATACATACAGCACGTGCCAACTGCTATTAATCGAAATGCGTTTTTTTAAAAAAAAATTGCGTTCTTCTTTAATACTCTTATTTTCATTTATTAATTATACTATTACAATATACTTCATTGAAGTCAATTAATTATAATAATATATTTGGGATGAATCTTAGTTTATACAATCGCAACAGAATTATAGGAAAAGCTTCTAAAGGTATTAAACCTGTTAATATCATAATCGATTTTGGAATCTTTTGTAGAACTATCCGATATATCATTTTAAAAGATTCACAATTTATCAATGAAAAAACTATAATTAAAAAGCTTCGAAAGAAATTATATACAAATCGAGACGAACATATTGTATTAAAATATATACGACTTTTCCCGAAATCGATTTATAAAGAAACTATTAAAGTATATGCCCTTGATTGCAAAAGAACTATTTTTAAGAAGATTTTGGCTAAATATAATATAACCAATTGAAAAGCTAAAAAGAGACCTGAACTTACAAAAGAATATACTGTTAAAAAGCTAACTTGATATCTAAATTATTAAAAATGGACAACAAAGGAATAAAAATTAATCTTCTGATTGAACAAATACTCTGTAGAGCAAAAAAGGGGTAAAAATCAAGAATAGGTTTTTTGCTTTTTCAAACAGAAATAACAGCAGGAAATGGTCCAAACCTATTCTATAAATAAGAATATGAAGATTATAGTTTAGAAAGGCTTTTGTGATATCAAGAAAAGCAAGTTATATATTATAGATAGAGATTTCGAAAGTAAGAAAATCGGGTATAATATCAATTCTTACCTCGAAGTTCTTAATAAGGAATTAGCCTCTATTTGAGAGGGTTTGAATAAAGGATATCAATTTATTGTTACGAAGGTAACAACTGATATGTTTGTATAAGCTTGGGCCATATACAAACAAGATAGGATTCGATTATATTAGTATGTGATTATAATCACTTTAGGATTATATGTATATATACTATCAGAACGCCCAAACGGGAAAGCTTCGGGCGTATCACGTGATGGACAGCTCTGGAACGATAGCGTTTCAAAAGCGCTCAGCTATTTTAGCTGTCCGAAAAGAGACGAAGAACTATATAATCAAGATGGATTTCCTTTGTATAAAG
>NGKH01000006.1:921987-940060 GCA_002162575.1 Sclerotinia glacialis | reverse complement strand
ATCTTTGGGAGATTCGAAGGATTCAAGAAAGAAATACGAAGAGTATTTGGGAACATCAACGAATTATATGATGCTGAGTCCAAGATCTATGGTTTCAAACAATCAGGGTCAGCAGTCAAATACGCTGTAGAATTCAGAAGGTATATAGATACCATTGAATAGGAAGAGAACGCAATCATGAATCATTATCGGAAAGGGCTCAAACCTGAAGTCAGGCTAGAACTAGATTGCAATTGCATTTGAGAAGATTTAAATGAATTAATTAAAGAATCTATTAAGATGAATGAGATACTTTACAAGTATTAGAAGGAACGCCGATCTTTTAATTTTCATGGAAACCGAGATTGTGGTAAGTATTATAAGAATGAAGGAAGATTTCGAGAAAACAGACAATCTTATAGAAAACCAATGTAATTAGATGCAATATTTAAGGATAAACTATTTAAAAAAGAAATAAAGCGAAAATATAAAGACAAGCTATACTTTGAATATGACAAGTTGGGTTATCGAATTAGAAACTGCCAAAGCAAAAGATCATTAAAAGGAGGTTATCATAAGAAATTTGGCAAAAGGCAACTTAATACTATCGTTATACTTCAATTATACGCTTTATATTCAATCGAGGACGATAATCACAAACGAGAGGAACATCAAAAAGAAATCGATACAATGCTTCGAGATCAGGAAGGGTTGAATGTTATAGATCGATATGAATTGGAATATTTACGAACTCCTTTTTCTGCTTTTGTTAAAACGGAATCGAAAGAAACATTATCAGAAGAATAAATAATTAAGCATATTATTATAAATTGGATAGTATATTATAATGAAACTTATAGAGTTTATTTATTAGACAAAGAGGCTACAAATTGGTTCCTCCAAAAGAAAGTAAAGAAAACCTATAAAAAGGGAAAAGCAGTTATGATCTATAAAAAAGGCCGAGGACAATTGAATATTACAGGACAAACAGATCAGATCTATTACAATACAAGAATAAACAGATGGATAATCCAGGCTATAATAGATTCAAAAACCACAGAAAATTTTATTATATCAGAAACTATAAAGTATTTGGAAGTACAATTTCAAACGAAACAGAAACCATATCAATTGCAATTAGTTGATAAACAATTAATCGGATTGGACGAAAAAATTTCGTAAAAGACTCGCCCTTTATAAATGAGTATAACCTAGCATAAAGAGGTTATCCAATTCGATATTGTTCTATTGGGGAATCAACAAATCATTTTGGGAATGCCATAATTGAAAGCACATAACCCCCAGATTGATTGGTTATCAGAAACCATATTATTTCCGAAGAAAAGCGATCAATGAGATACATTGAAGCCAGCAAAGCTGAATACATATAATGAAGAACTGAAGGCGAACAACATCATTAATGTAGGACATCAAGTCCAGGGTCCTTTATTAACAACAAAGGAAAATGAACTTCCTATATAAATGAAGAATAAACAGAAGAAATTGTTTAAAAACATCTTTATAACGAAACAGGAAGAGACACCAATATCGGTACAATATCAGAAGTACAAGAAATTATTCGAAGAAAGAAAAGGTTATGATGCTTTATTAGAATATAAATTATAAAATTACAAAATAATATTGAAGAAAAACAAAATACCTTCATTCGATCTAATCTATTCAATATCAGCTTCTAATTTAGGGATGCTTAGGGATTATATTGGCAATACATTAAAAAAGGGATAAATCAAAGAATCCATTTTATAAACAATTAGTCCTGTATTATTTATATCAAAGAAAGATAATACAAGAAAGCTTTATATAGATTATCGCAAATTTAATAATATAACGATCAAAGATCGATATCCATTTTCATTAATTACGGAATTAAAGGATCGATTGGGAAAAGCCAAGATTTTCTCTAAGTTTGATCTTCGAAACAGATTCCATTTAATCAAAATGAAGAAAGATAAGGAATAGAAGATAGTATTCAGAATTTGTTATGGATTATATAAGTATCAAATAATGCTATTCGGTTTAATAAACGTATTAATAATATATATACATTTGATCAACAATATATTAAGAAAATACTTAGATATATACTATATATACTATCTAAATAATATATTGGTATTTTCAAAAATAGAAGAACAATATATCCAGGATATTTATAATGTTCTACAATTTTTGGAGGAAGCAGATCTTCAATACAAATCCAGCAAATACGAATTCTATATTATAGAAACAGAATTCCTGGGCTACATTATATTTTCAGGAGGTTTCAAGATGAGCTCTGACAAAGTAAAAGCAATCAAAGAATGAGAACTATCAATTAATATAAAGGAAGTACAATCCTTTTTAAGGTTCGCCAACTTTTACCGACGATTTATCAAGAACTATTCGAAGATAACCTCTTCAATGATTGAAATCACTAAAAAGAATCAGGGAGAATTCCAATGGATAAAAGCAGCATAAACAGTATTTGAATGCTTTAAGGAAGTATTCGCAGGAGAACCAGTTCTCAAAACTTTTGATCCAAAATTACCAATAATTGTGGAGACAGATTCTTCAGATTACATAATAAACGCAGTATTCAACCAATTAGGTTTAAATAAGAAATAACAATCAATTGTTTATTATTTATATAAACTATCGTTAATTGAATTAAACTATGAAATATACGACAAAGAATTACTAACGATAATAAACGTTTTTAGGGAATGAAGAATATATTTGAAAGGATTGAAATATATAGTGCAAGTGTATACAGATTATAAGAACTTGGTTTACTTCATTATAATGAAGGAATTGAACAAACGATAGGTCTGATAATTGGAAACCATAACCATCTATAATTTCAGAATTTCATATGTCAAAGAAAACGAAAATGCTAGAGCAAATGCTTTCAGCCGAAAACCAGAATATTTACAAAACAAAACATATGAATCATATACAATATTAAAATAGGAAAATAATGCTTTAATTTATAATAAACTATAATTCGCTGTTACTTCAAGAATAAATTATGATATTATCAAGGATATTATAAAAACAGAATATGTAACAAATGTTACAATCAAAAGAATCCTAGCTATACCAAACAATCTAAAAAGAGGATTCATTATTGAAGATGGGTTCATCCATTTTCATAATAAGCTTTATATACCCTTTAATCTAATTAAGGATTATATCACAGAATAATATAAGCTACCAGCTTATAAACATCAAGGTATCGCAAGAACCTTTGCCAGAATAAAAAGAGAAGTCTACTTTCCAAAAATAAAGATTATAATTGAAAACATAATTGGGAATTGCGATATTTATATAAGGAATAAAGCTGTTCGGTATATACTTTATAATCAGTTTAAAATCTCCGAATTATCTATTCAATCTTGGAAGTCCATTGTTTAGGATTTTGTAATGAAACTATCATTATTCAAAAACCTGGTTACCCAAAAGGAATACAATTCCATATTAGTAATAACAAACAAATTAACCAAGTTCGTTTATATAATATTATTCTATAAAACTTGAATAACAAATGATTTTGTTTATATATTTATACAGAATATAATTAATATTTATAATATACCAAATGAGATTATCTCAAATAAGGACAAACTATTCATATCGAAGTTTTGATCTACTTTTATAATATTGCTTGGAATTAAAAGAAAGCTTTCAATTGTTTTCCATCTATAAACAGATGACCAGACAAAACGATTAAATCAAACGATAGAAGCCTATCTTCACTATTATATCAATTACAAATAAAACAATTGGGTTAAATTATTATCTTTGATGTAATTTGTATATAATACATTAAAGATAGAAACCACAAAAGTAATATCAGCATACACCAACTTTGGGTTCAATTTATTAGCTTATAAATCATCATTGCCGCAAGATGCGAATGCAAATGAAATCATAAAAGATATCACAGAAATCAAGGAGTTTCACAAACAACTCTTTTTAGATTTATAATTCATCGCTTTAAAAACAATATCGTATTACAATGAATCAAAAAGTATAAGATTTACTTTTAAAAAGGGGGATAAAGTTTATTTTATTCGAAGAAACATACAAATAAAACAATCAAACAATAAATTAGATTATAAGAAACTAAGATCATTCAAAATCGATAAGATAGTAGGACCAATCAATTACAAATTGAAACTATTATATATAATGAATATCCATTTAGTATTTTATATCTCACTCTTTGAGAAAGCATCATCAAAAACGTTTGATATATCAATAATAGAAATCGAACCAATCAATTCTAATACTATATACAATGTTGAAGCAATACTAGATTGTAAATATGTTAGAAACAAAATCAAATACTTGATCAAATGGTTGGACTACCCATATTCGGAAAACATATAGGAATTCAAAAAGGATCTTAGTTGCCCTGAAAAGCTACAGGTATTCCACCTGAAGTACCCATATCTGCCAATAAAACCTCGAACTCGATATCAAACCACAAAGGAAATAAAGGATCCGAAGGATTCAAAAAGGAAAAAAGATCAAAATCGTTCAATACATTCGAACTAGCCTCAGCAAACATTGACGAATCAATACCTGCTTGCTCTTTCTCCTTCTTCATATACTCATTTTCCAATCTTTCCTTCTTTTCTACCTTTATTAATTCATCAAGGGTTTGCAAACCACAACGAAGCATTTCGGATTTATACTTCAATAGAAAACGCTTTTGTTTTCGCAAACGCAGAATTTTAATTATAGCCTCCTTTTTCTTTTGATCCAATTGTTCCTTTTGCCAGGACAGACTTTCCTAATCACTTTCAAACGAATCTCGAACATTGTATTTCTTGCTATTACAAATGTATTCGTTACATTGCGAAGAATCAAAAGGCGAAACAATATATTTACGATCTATGCATTCATATAAAAAGTATAAAAGCATTTCGAAACCTTTCTGTTCAATAAAACAAACGAAACGAATCTGTTCTTTTCTTTTATCAATAATTGAAGAAAGTATAACAAAGAAAGAAAGAAAGTATATAATCATTCAGAAAAGAAAAAGGGATATATTAATATAAATACTTGGGATCAACATTAAGCTAAAAAGGGGATAGTGTTACAAAGATAACAGTTAATATATTTGTATAAGCTTGGGCCATATACAAACAAAATAGGATTCGATTATATTAGTATATGATTATAGCCACCCTAGGATTATATATACATATATCATCAGAACGCCCAAACGGGAAAGCTTCGGATATATCATGTAATAGACAACTTTGGAACGATAACGCTCCAAAAATGCTCAGCTATCCTAATTATCCGAAAAGAGACGAAGAACTATATAATCAAAATGGATTTCCTTTGTATAAAGCTTCGTACTCAAGATCAATCATTTAGTATACTCTATTATTAGTTACGAATAATATATTCATTATTATCATTACTTAAGTCCCTGCTTGACGCCTAATTATAAACCTACCTCGAGAGCCTAGAACACTTCCACATGATCTAGACGGCTACCCTCGTAACATTTATACAGAATAATATTTCTATATATCGAGCTATTAAGATATTAAATTGGTTCAGGATTAGAAGCATTCCTTTGATTGATCTCTAACCTTTTTATAGTCCTGATCTCAATCCTATAAAGTATATTTGGTAGTATCTAAAAGTACGAGTTTTCGAGATGTTTCCCGATATCACATAGAATAAAAGCAAATCAGAATATATTAAACAAAAACTAAAAAACATATTACAAATAGTTTGGAATACATTGGATGATGATTTATTTATAAAATTAGGAATTAATAAAAAGGATAAAATAGATACAATAAATAATTGGCATATTAAATATTAAACAATTGGATCAAAATATTATTATAAAACTTTTCATTATTAAAATATATATATTTTTCAAGAGTTTATTTTAATTTCGAATCAAAATATTGAATAATTGATTTAATAATAAAGATTGAATTGATTATAATTAATAATAAATTCCGGGTAAATTCCGGTGGGCTGATAGGAGTTGACTAGTTGTTGGACAGACTCTAAGGGGTTGTGTACACAAATAGTAAATAATAAAGGTCTGGTATTTCTGTCTAACCTCCTCTTTCATACGAAAGAGGGTTTACTATCTATAGGAAACTATTATCCCTTCGTCCGCATACTAGGCCGGCGAGCCGGCCCGTATGCCGGAGCGAAGGAATGTAGTTCACGTACATTCGTAAGCTAGTGTTCCGACACTAGTACTGTAAGACAAACTATAATGTAGCGGCACTTGGCCAACTAAACACGCCGTTACAACAGATAAGAACTTTCTACCAGTACCACTAGGCTATAAAATAATTCCAATGCAGAGAGCGTCAGAATGTGCTGAAAAATCAAGGTGCGTGGGTGGGGAAAAGCACATAAGCACTAGTTTATGACCAAGGAACAGATTGGTCGACATTATCACCCACTAGTACTGAGGTTGCATCCGGCCATGATATCAATCATAATGAATAAACAGCAAAAATGTTGGGACAGATTCTTATTTCGACGGTATTGTAAAGGATCTTGATACAACCCTACTTTCTTAGGGGCGCGGTGTATGTAGCCAGGAGATATCGTTAATATGTTTGGTGAAGACAAACTCATTAAGAGGTGGGATATTTGTGGTTTCCTTTTTTTTAAGCGCTCGGGCGAACATCGGCCTGGGCGTAATTTAATTCAACCAATCAGAACGAATAGCTTGGTTCTTATAATTATACGGGAGCACATGGCATACATGAACCACGAAATTTTCAAAAACAACAATATCTCCTTCCGCGGATAGATAGATATTCATCTATAAGTATGTGCCAGCCAGAAATTACTTGAGACATTATAATATACCAATTTTTTACAGATTAGTCTAAATTGTGCTCTTCAAATTAGCATTAGGACTCTAGACCGGCAGACTGACCAGCTGAGGTTTCTAAATCTCTTCATCGGGACAACATCTCTCCGATGCAGTCGTATGGCAAATTCAAAGGGGGGGTCGAAAACCAAGATGAAGATCTCCCTCTACTATTTATACGAACGACTCTGTCTGATATATCAAGGAAGAGGAAGTTACTATATAGCTAGTAACTTCCTCTTAACATGTCTAATAACTTCTACCTAAGACACCTCTACCTTCTGCAATCAAGCAATCGAAGTCTCCCGAGATTTTTAGACCCCACCCAAAATCTTCGAAGGATTCTTTATGTCAGGTATCGCCGTAAGCACAGAGAATTGGCGGCTGGATATTTGTTCTAGCCCTGTAGATGTCGTCCCAAAAGAGCTACAGGATCTGTATCGCATGGCTCTGCGCATATTAAATCTAATTTTAATTATTCATTCTGTTGTATCTCTATCTTGTTCTCCCTATGTTGTGAGAAACTTTCCCTCTCTCGATTCTTAATTTTTGGGTAATTGATGAATCATCGATATTTCTGCAATTCACAGCTCTCTTGATTTCAATGGCCTCCACATTCTTTTCTGATCAAATTCTTCAAACTTCAAGTGGAACAATCACGACATGGTTACCGTTATCGACAGCATGGCCTTCCACGGCAGCTTGCTCAAGTCTTGTATACGTGGGCAGTGGGAATGACGCGGGGAAAGTCTTTGGATGGGATCCCATATATCAGGCCGTTCTTGACACTGGTTCTCCGAGATGTTTTGCAGATGAGATGGTTAGTTGGTGGCTAGAGCCATCGAGTGTTACGATATCTTTGGGGCCGACATTTAATTGTCCAGCCGCGTATAGCACCGTTGCAACTTCTGTGCATCGTGCTGGAGTTACACAGGTCTTTTGTTGTCCTACGTATGTATTCATAATGCTCTTACTTATCAGACACGACTTACATATCCAGGGACTACAAACTCTCGGTTCTACTCCCATCCCACAGCTACGGTGACTATCCAACGCAGTGCATGTCCACCCTCACCCCTGGCGATATCCTCAAATATCAAACTCCCACCGGCGGCATTTACCAACCCACAAGTCTAACGGTCGGCGGAACATTACTTGTCCACGGAGAACACATAAACGGATGGAACATCGATGATTCAGTATTCGCCTCCATGACCGGTTCTCCACAAACCTCATCAACCACCTCAACTTCCACCACAACCTCCCCCACAAGTGGGGTACACACAACGGCAATTGGAGGTGTCGCACTCACCACAAAACCATTAGAATCTACCATCGCCTCCTCTTCCTCTTCAAGTTCTTCGTCATCCCCATCCTCATTTGCAGCACCACCAACCAGCCAAAAATCCACCAATACCTCACCCGCTGTCGCAGCCGGTGTAGGTGTAGCTTCCGCCATCATAATTCTCGGTCTCGCTGCTGCATTATTCCTCTTCATACGACGACGAAAGAGACTTGCAATCGCCAATTTAAATATGATGAGAGAGATAGATTCTAAAGAAGTGCATCGTTCTCCTCAACCACTTCCCCATGTACAATTCGCGAATGAATTATCAGTGGAGCGTGCACCGGGAGAAATGGATGGTGGGACAAATCCAACTGTGGCTGCAAAGGAGTATTATGCCCCTATGCACCAAGTTCATGAATTGTAAATGAAAATAATTTCTGGGGAGTTTTTAAGGTACTTTGAAGCGGTTGGTAATGAGTTCATGTAAATAACATATTGCGGAGTAGCTAATACCAAGGTTTGAAGGAACTGTATTGATTTGATTGAGTAGAAAATGGTAAGATGCATTAATTCTACCAAGTGGACTAGACTATTTGAAAGAGTGTAATACATTTTCAATGAATGTGTGTATGAATGAATGCTAAAGCTATGATTGATATCAATATCAATAAGTCGAGGTTGATAACTCTACTCGGCAATACAAAAAAGGATGTCTTTATTTCCACACCAACAAACCCTCCATTTTTCATCACAAGCGTTCCTTTCCCCTTGATCCCACCCTCATATTTACCAATGAACTTATCTTCTCATACCAATCCACGATCTACCGAAATCCCCCTCATTTCACCTCACCTCAAACCCCCTCCTTCCCCACAATCTAAATCCCCACCCCAGGCACCCCACCCAAAACATTCCTCCTCCTCTCCGCCTCCCTCCCACTAACCACCTCTCTCTGCCCCTCCCACCCCTCCTCAGACCCCCCGCAACAAACAAAGCAAATCCACTCACCACCCCTATCCAACCAATTTTCCACTTTCCTCTTCGCACTTATGATTTTACATTTCCAGCAAATACTCTCATCAACATCATTCTTCTCTTCTATTCTCCCCGCGCTACCGCCACCCGTAGAGCCTCCGTCATGATACGAAACCCCATTCCCATTCCCAATCCCATCCATCCGAAAAGAAGGACTTAGCACATCCATCATCCTCGCCCCCGTCATAATCGGCACATGGACTGCTTGCTGTCCCGCATCACTCTCCAGTGATTCCGGAATATGCAACGCGCCAGACATGAAATATCCATTTGATGTATTCGTACTGGTGCCAGCGGATGCAGGACGAGATGTTAACGGTGTGCCTTTATCTCTAGTACGAATACTTGAACGATTTTCATGTTCGAGATCGATGATTCCGAGGTCGATTTCATCTCTACCTGTGTCTTCCGCGTTGGCTTCGCTGATGAGAGAGGGAGAGATGGATACTCTTCCTTCCCTATCTCCATCCCTATTTCCACTAGCGCTATCGATATCGAGTGAAGTTGAATTTTGAGAGAGAGAATGCGAAGAAGGATGAAGCGAGATGCCTGAATCGCCCATAAGTCTTACACCACGGATATTGGGTGTGAGACTACCACGTGGAAGAGAAGCGATGGATGCGAGGGGTAGATACAGATTGCTTGATGGATCATCGTATGCATTAATTGGCGAGTTGAAACTGCGGTTTAAATCATCAATAGCTTGTTGCCTTCCTTTCCGATGCGGACAACTTAATTTCGGGAATGGTACAGGATGATTGCTAAATGGATTATCGACCAAAGGGTGAAGAGCCGTCGAACTAGTTGCTTCCATGGCATGTTGTAGATTAATCATTTCGGAATCGCGAGCTGTGGCGGAGGGAGTGAATCGGACGAGTTTGGGCTTTGCTTTTCCTTTGGCTTTGTTTGTTGGGACTTTTATCGGAGCAGCTGATGGGATTGAAGAGGTTCGGAGATGCTCGGATAGAGCTGGGGCTGGGATGGGTCGAGGTGCTTCGATTGGTGGCTCGGAGTCAATTTTATGGATTGGAGCACTGCTGAAGGGATGAGTTTCGATAGCAGAGTAAACACTTTTTGGTACTCTGAAACGAGGAGGAAGACGTGTGAGTCCAGGCGCAGATACTACTCTTCCTGTGAAAAAGGACCTCGAGGGAGTCGGCGAAAGAGTGAGACCCGAGGATGGCATTCTGAGAAGACGTTGAAGGCGGGTATGAGGGGGTATTAAGTGCTGGCGCGGACCAGGTCTTTGTGCTTCAGTCCAAGAAGGACATCCTGGCGGCGTGTCAGGACGTTCTGGGGGTGCAATAAGAGGTTCTTTGGGTTTGGCATAGACTTCGTGAATGGATAACCTGCGTCGAGCAGCTTGATCGATCATGGCACATGCATCATGATAAGAATCCTTTATAGACCATATATCGTCGAGACTAAATGATTGCTGGCGTCGAGGGCGATTCTTGGCTAATATGAAGCTGTCACGATGGCCAAGAAGTGGTGTGTTGGAAAGATCATCTGCGGATTTCGCACGACCTATACTACGAATTGTGGATATATCGTCTGCTGATTTGGTGCGAGTGATACTGCGCATGGTGCCATAACTCTTTTGTTCCGTTATGGTGCCCAGGACTGTGCCATGGCCATAGAGAAACTCTGTGGTTGGTATAGATTCGGGTCGAATAAGGATTGATGTCTGCCTCATATTTTCGTTGTTAGGTGGAGAATTCTGGCAAATTGCTTGTTTGGAGGATGATAATGTATCGGATTTATATACACTATCCTCACTATTGCTATTTGAAAACAAAAATGCTTCGAATATTGAATTGTTAGAACTCATTGGAGATTCTTCTGAAGAGTCGGTTGGCCTGATGAAAGATCCCTTGCGGCGAAGGTTCTTCGATTGCGCCTGTTGGGGTGATGTTGTCCTTGGCAGTAGAGGGTTTCTAGCACCTTTGGCCGACGAAGAATTTGTGTGTACAACTGTTATAATATCCATGACGTAAGGAAGTATATCCAAAAGCATGAAGATAGAAGCAATGCAAGTAGCGAAAGAATAAGACGATGATCAGAAAAGCCTCATATACATGTAGAGTAAAGTCATGATAAGGAAGAAATGGAGTAAGAGCATACTGGGTATTTATGTATAGAAAATTAAACTTTACAAAGTGCTTTATCTTATTGTGGAAGGAACTTCCAACCTCCACATGCCTGTGCCATTCTTTCCCTGTTAAACTCCGTCGCTATGATATGCCTCTCTACATAAGAACTCTTTTAAGATGCCTCAGCCCCTTCGGCCGCCAGGGCCTTTCGATACTCCCTTGATGCCTTCTCTAAAGTTTTGATGATAGGTTGAATCATTTCTCCGACTACTTTTGAGCCTCCACCAACTGATTCGGGATTCCACTTAATTTTCTTTCCGGTCTTCTCCCAAACGTCCCTCAAATGCGCCTTCTGCCTCGCGATAATCTCGTCTCTTTCATGCTCAGCATCAGCTGCGACAGCATTGATCCGATCCATGGCTCTGTCAAGTGTTTCAACCATTTTCGCAAGCTCGCCTGCTCGATCAGGATCTCCCGAGAGAAATATAAGCCAGAAATGATGAAGAAACTCAACAGTGGTAGCATGTGTCAGCGTCAATCTATCAAAAAGCTTCTGCGATAGACCCGCTAGCGCAGATGTGGTATGAGATCCATCCATCTCTGTCCGCCGTGCTGCAATTCCTTCAAAAATTTGTTTTTGGGCATCGACAAGACTACTTTTACTTCCGACGTGGGGGGTCTTCTGTTCTTCCTCCTCCTCGCTGTCGCTTTCTTCATTTACCCCGATAGCTGTTCGCAGGTCTAAGCCACCAGCGGAGTCAGTATTCATTAATGTGGGATCAAGATCAGATTGTAGACCGAGCAGGACATCGGAGGGTATTTGCTTTGCAAAAAGCGCGGCTTCTTCGGATATAGCAGACTTTTCACTCGAAAGGAATTGGCTCTGTTCTTTGATATTGAGCATAATCCGATTCTCTTCTGCGTCGCCTTGGAGATCCCTCAATGCTAAAGAATTGAAAGTTTCTTCATCCATGCCAATAGGGTCTGCAGGGTCTACATCAGATGGAGCAACATGGGCCATGATTTTCTCGCTCAAGCTGTTCAAGGTTCGAACGATTGGTACTTTGCCTGTCGCTTCAGGACGCATGGTGAAGTCTTTTCGATTGCCTGCTTTCATACCCCCTTGATTCTGTTCATTGCCCCCAAGATCGATGATATGAGGAATATGAGTTGAAACCAATCTTTGGTCGAGTCCATCATCAATATTGGCATTTAAGTATCTATCAAAAGTCGGGTCAAGACTGTCTTGTTCAGTGATGCGCTCTCCCTTGAGCTTTTTGAATAGGCGACTAAGGAAAAATCTTGACCAAAAATCCATCTCATTGAGTTTAGGAACGTTCTCATCATAGACCTTCTTAACCAGCGGATGTTGGCTGAAGATTAGTTGGACTTGCTCCGCACTGATATTCATCTTCAACTCTCCATCGACTTGACGTGGTTTTACGGTAGAAAGGACATTGTAAGCACCCCTCCTTTGGCTCGATTCAACAGCATGAGCTCGCAGCAGATTTGTTCGCGCAGACCAGAACTGAGAATTAAACTGGGAGTCTGAAATCGTTTCTGGTTTGGTCCGCCTTGATTCCATATAAGTTCGCTGCAATGCTGGATCCTTCTTCATGAGAGATTGTTGCAGCTCAATGTCCGTTTTCAAATGGGCATCATCATAAAATCTAGCATTTCCAGAGTTGGACTTCGACGTTACAGCCATTGCCATAGCTGCCGAAACAGACCCCAAAGCAGGCCCTGAACCATTGGCATTGGGCACATTTGGATCAGCGGCTTTCAATGCGCTGATCAAATTTGTCAGGGCATCTTTGATGGCATTCGCTTCCCCACGTGGATTTGCAGGGGAGTTGAAATGGAAAAGATGAGTCACTGATTCCGGGGCATTTGCTGACTTCTCAAATATTTTCAGCATTACCTTTGCAGCGGTTTCTGGTGTTTGCTGCAGATCTGAAAGACGTCAATATACAATGCCAAAGAAATCTCGAAATCCTAGTGAACCCACTGGTAATGTCCGCTACAGCAATATTCACAACAGCTCCTCCATCGGCCTTCAGAGGTAGCCACTGGATAGACTGTCCGTCTTGGGATATACTCAAGGTCCCATCTTTTTTCTTATATACGGCAAGGCCTTGAGCAGGTGGCGCCATGTCTTCACGCAAGATCCGAGTGTGCACGTAACCGCATATGAGTAATAGTATGAACGTTATGGCAGAACAGCGTTGCTTGTCTGTACCAAGAACCCAGGAGATAGCGGATTAAAGACACAAGATCAAGATGAAAGGAAGCCTAGAGGTATTTGAGTCGAATGCCTTGACTTTCAGCCTTTCTTCCCTCGTTCTTATACGTCTAATGACTTTTGTATCTATTATTCTAAGCAATGGAATAGAATGCAAACAGTTTGATTGGATGCAATGATCAGGCTGCGTAAATATATGTATTCGTGTGGAAGATGTTGATATGCCTTGTTGTTGTAATCGTTTCCTCATTTGGATTCAGCCTTTGATGATCTTAACAATAATTAATCCAGACATGAATCTTTGAAAAATGCTGACACATCGATTATGGAGATATGTCAAGCTAAACCTTTACTAGTTTAGCGGCTTTATCTTTCCCTCCCAATTAGAACCGGAATTAATAAAATCCGCTTCATCCCCGATTCGCCCCGGATGTAAACCTCGGCAATTATGGTGCAATATATTTCCGAAAACTGCCTCAATTACGAGGTTACAGTCAAAATCTTGACCTTCATTTGTTCCACCCAAATTCTGATCGGTGCGATCATTTGACTCGTCTGCCATTTCTATCCGAGCTGTTACGCATTTCTTGTTATCCCCCCCAAAAAAGACTTACTCCGCCTCTCATTTTCAACCTTGGTTGAATTCAACCTACCTCCTCTATTCTAATAAACACCTCCAAGTTCGGTCTTTTCCTATTCGCATTGGCAGGCGCAATGCTTCGAACTTCACTGAGGCAATCGAGCAGCCAGCTCCTAAGAGGTGGCTGCTCAACTAGAACCCTATGCACAGCCTCACGATCTCCCCTCTTCATCTCAAATGTCACATCGAAATCCGCCCTCGCATCGAAAAGACGTTCGCTAGCTATCACCTCCCAAAAGAGACATGAATCGACTACTGCCAGTGCCCCGGATCCAAATGATAACTTTCTCTCCGGAAATACCGCAAATTACATTGATGAGATGTATATGCAATGGAAGGAGAATCCGTCAAGCGTGCATATATCATGGCAGGTCTACTTCAGAAATATGGAGAGTGGCGATATGCCAATGTCGCAAGCTTTCACCCCTCCCCCAACTTTGGTTCCTACACCTACCGGAGGAGTACCAAGTTTCTTGCCAGGCTTGGGCGGCGCAGAGGGGTCAGAAGTCACAAACCATTTGAAGGTTCAGTTGCTGTGCCGTGCATATCAAGCTCGTGGACATCACAAAGCAGATATCGATCCTCTCGGAATTAGACGAGAGGCTGAGGAATTTGGCTACAGCAAACCCAAGGAGCTTCAACTCGAACATTATCAATTCACGGAGAAGGATCTGGATACCGAATACTCCCTGGGACCTGGTATTCTACCACATTTCAAGAAAGCAGGCCGTGAGAAGATGACATTACGCGAGATTATTGCGGCATGCGAACGTATCTATTGCGGTTCCTACGGTGTCGAATATATCCACATTCCTGACAGAGAACAATGTGATTGGCTACGAGCTCGAATTGAAGTCGACAAACCTTTCAAATACTCGATTGATGAGAAACGCCGAATCTTGGATCGTTTAATCTGGAGTTCAAGTTTCGAAAGTTTCTTGGCTACCAAATACCCCAACGACAAGCGTTTCGGCTTGGAAGGTTGTGAGACTTTGGTTCCTGGTATGAAGGCTCTGATCGACAGAAGTGTCGACTTTGGCGTCAAAGATATTGTTATTGGAATGCCTCATCGTGGTCGTTTAAACGTTCTCAGTAACGTTGTCCGAAAGCCCAACGAGTCGATCTTCAGCGAATTTGGTGGTTCTGCCGCTGCCGAAGACGAAGGTTCCGGTGATGTCAAGTACCATCTGGGAATGAACTTCGAGCGACCAACTCCTTCTGGCAAACGTGTTCAACTTTCCTTGGTTGCCAATCCTTCCCATCTCGAGGCTGAAGACCCCGTCGTCCTCGGTAAGACTCGAGCTATCCAACACTACAACAACGACGAGAAAGACCACAAAACCGCTATGGGTGTTCTCCTCCACGGTGATGCTGCTTTTGCTGCTCAAGGTGTTGTCTACGAGTGTTTGGGTTTCCATTCTTTGCCTGCATACTCCACAGGTGGTACAATTCACTTAGTCGTCAACAACCAAATTGGTTTCACCACCGATCCACGATTCGCTCGATCAACTGCTTACTGTACCGATATTGCCAAGTCAATTGATGCTCCAGTCTTCCACGTCAATGCCGATGATGTTGAGGCTGTCAACTATGTTTGTCAATTGGCCGCTGATTGGCGTGCCGAGTTCCAACGTGATGTTGTCATTGATCTCGTCTGTTACAGAAAGCATGGTCACAACGAGACCGACCAACCATCTTTTACACAACCTTTGATGTACAAGCGCATCCAAAAGCACAAGTCTCAAATTGACATTTACATCGATCAACTTCTCAAAGATGGTAGCTTTACCAAGGATGATATTGATGAGCACAGAAAGTGGGTCTGGGGAATGTTGGAGGAGAGCTTCGCTAAGAGCAAGGATTACCAACCAACATCAAAGGAATGGACAACCTCCGCTTGGAACGGCTTCAAATCACCTAAGGAACTTGCTACAGAAGTTCTTCCACACAACCCCACAGGTGTACCAGGGCACACTTTGGAACACATTGCTGAAACAATTGGTTCATACCCAGAGGGCTTTAACGTTCATCGTAACCTCAAGCGTATCTTGACTAACCGTATCAAGACCGTTGGTGAAGGACAGAACATCGACTGGTCAACGGCTGAAGCTCTCGCATTCGGTACCCTTGTTGGCGAGGGCCACCACGTTCGTGTTTCCGGTCAAGATGTTGAGCGTGGTACTTTCTCTCAAAGACACGCTGTCTTCCATGATCAAGAGACCGAGAAAACCTATACACCTTTACAACATATTAGCAAAGATCAAGGAAAGTTCGTCATTTCTAACTCATCATTAAGTGAATTTGGTTGCCTTGGTTTCGAATATGGTTACTCTTTGTCTTCGCCAGATGCTCTTGTCATGTGGGAAGCTCAATTTGGTGATTTCGCCAACAACGCTCAGTGCATCATTGATCAATTCATTGCTTCTGGTGAGGTCAAGTGGATGCAGAGATCAGGTCTCGTCATGTCGTTGCCTCACGGTTATGACGGACAAGGACCTGAGCATTCATCCGGTCGTATGGAGAGATATCTTCAACTCTGTAACGAAGATCCTCGTGTCTTCCCTTCCCCAGATAAGCTCGACCGCCAGCATCAAGATTGTAACATGCAAATTGCTTACATGACATCACCATCTAACTTGTTCCACATCTTAAGAAGACAGATGAATAGACAATTCCGAAAACGTGAGTTTCTTTTTGCCACTATATAAATATGTTTCTAACAATCACTAGCTCTTATCATTTTCTTCTCCAAATCTCTCCTCCGTCACCCTATCGCTCGATCACCAATTGAAGAATTCACTGGTGACTCACAATTCCGCTGGATCATTCCTGATGCTGAACATGGCAAATCTATCAACGAGCCTGAGAACATTGAGCGTGTTATCCTCTGCACGGGACAAGTCTACGCCGCTCTTAGCAAATACCGCGCCGAAAACAATATCAAGGACACAGCCTTCACTCGTATCGAACAACTCAACCCCTTCCCATGGCAACAACTGAAGGAGAACCTTGACATGTACCCCAACGCCAAGACCATTGTTTGGTGTCAAGAAGAACCCCTCAACGCCGGTGCTTGGAGTTTCACTCAACCTAGAATCGAGACCTTGTTGAACAACACTCAATACCATGACAGAAAGCACGTCATGTATGCAGGTAGAGACCCAAGCGCTAGTGTGGCCACTGGTCTCAAGGCCAGCCATACAAAGGAGGAAGCGAAGTTGTTGGAGACAGCTTTCAGCGTCACCCAGGACAAGTTGAAGGGAGAGTAAATTCTTGAAATGGTGGATGTTGAGGATGCGGAAGTTGGTTTGTAATGTAGTTGTGAGTGGAGGTTAGGGACATTACTCGAGACATAAGATTACATGATGGATGGTGAGCATTGGGTTGGATGCATTAGATATATGATGTATTATTGTACAGAATTGAATGAATGATGGTGTCGTACTAGTCACTTTTGACTCGCAACCATTAAGATACTTTTTTGTCAACTCGAACTTTAAATGACGTTCTATGAGGTATATATTATTATTTGAAACTATCGGAATATCTTCGACTTTATCCCCTTCTCCCCGTTATTAGTACCTCGCCTTAATGTCTGACTACGCTTGCTGCTATCGTATTCAATCTCTTCAAGATGTCAAACATAGTAGGGTCATTTTGCCAAGGGGATTCATTCACAATACCAACGCAATACCATACCAACGCAATACCATACCAACGCAATACTCATATTAAATATATTAATACAAGGGGTAAGTCACCCACCCTATTTTCTGGCCACCCCTGTTTTGGGCCACCCTTTTACACCAAAAATCGCTTTTCTGGCCTATTAATATCTCACTCAAAACACAATATAATTTAGTAAGATTTTATATAAATATAATTTAGATCGTTTTAGACTCAATTACGAATTTTCAGATTT
>NGKH01000006.1:870850-921092 GCA_002162575.1 Sclerotinia glacialis | reverse complement strand
TTTTGGTGATGAAGAGTGGCCCAAAACAGGGGTGGCCAGAAAATAGGGTGGGCGACTTAGTAACCAGAAGGTATACATTCCATCCAAATCTTAAAGTCTTTAAACCATTAATGATTATATATCGCGTGCTATATATATAACATTATAATAATATTATACTAATATAATTAATATATTACTAATTATTTTCCATTTGATATTAAAATATTTATATATATATGGATGGTATCAGGAATCCAATCGCATCTATTCTATTCTATTCTATCCTTCTCTCCCTGATCCAATCCTCGAGTACTAAGAAATTAGCATCAATCTCAATTACTCATCAATCTCAATTACTTATCAACCTCAACTACTTAGCAACATCGAGCTTCAAATATTCCTAAGACGATCTATCTACCCACTAAACATCACCGTGAACATGTGCACAAAAACTAAAGGTTTTCCCCATTGATATTTCATTCGCTGGAGACTATCTACCTATCTACCTATCTACCTATCTAAAAAGCAAAGAAATCCTCCACTGAGGTCCTACGGTCATCATTTTTCATAACCATTCCTTCGCTCATACCTTTCCATTATTCATAACCATTCCTTCATTCATAACCATTCCTTCATTCATAACCATTCCTACCAACCATCCCATCCATCCCACCAATCCATAATTATTCATGCCACCATGACCATAAAATACCAGCCACCTAGCCAGCTACCTTAGCATACATCTCCAAGAAATTCTTCCTGCGAAAAGAAAATCGAGATGAAGCTTTAGCAGCAGCAAGAAACCAAACCCAATCCTCCATCCCATCCCATTCCATTCCATCCATAAAACGCCACCAGACCTTTCATCTCTCTTACATTTCTTCCTCTCGAAAGAACGAGAATGTAAGGTGGATCCGAAAGCTTAGATGCGAAAAATAATCCATCACCATCGTGACTTTGACGCCAATAAGACGACGAGAAGCTAGAGGTACGCTAGCTGTCGAGTACAAAAGAAAGAAAAGAAAAAATGCCAAAAGAAAATCGAGGGGAATGAGTGAAGTAATCCTAACAGAAAGGCATCCTGAGCCAAACATGAAGTTTTTGATCTTTCCAATTGAACCAAAGTATTCGAGTTAGAAAATCAGAGTAGCTGTTTTCAAATGTACACGAGGTGTCATTGGGTGAAAATCGCTGAAATGGTTGCAGGAGAATATGTGAAAATTTATGAAATGGACCGAACCGAAAGAGTGGAGTTTTAGTATCATAGACCGTGTAGAAACGTGAAGCTAGCAGATCGAATGGTACTTTAATGCGATAGCGACAAGTGGACATATTTTTAGATGTCGCAGTCGGCGGCTACTCTGCCGGCCAAGGAGCGGAGAGTTTTCCTAGCCTCTAAAGATTCAATTGAAGCCTTCACCAACATTACTTCATCAGCTCTCTTCAATAATACAAGAAGCTTGCGGTTGTTGTTAACGGATTGGACCAGAGATGTCAGGTAGACACTAAAGTTGATGAGAACGAGTTGTTGATATGGATCTTGTTCTTCTTGAAGAGCAGCTCGGAGCTTGACCAATGTTTCTTTGATTTCATCGAGAGAGCCATTGAAAGTTTGTGGTTGAGGCTGCTCGTCGGCGTGGCCGCCATTTCCATGCTCGTTTGGTGGCGGATCTGAAGCACCATCTCCCGCAGTAACTTGAACGTCATTATCGCAATTTGCTTGAACTTGGCTATTGTCTTCTGGAACAGATGGAGGTGTACGTGAAGGGGCGTTTGTCAACGACAATGTTTGGATGCGGTCTGTAATAACAGAATCTGAAGGTGTTACATTTCGAGGTTCGAAAATTACATCGACCTCTGCATCAGACATTGCACAACGTTGTGCGGAAATGGCAGGTCTTTGTGCGACCGACGTAGAATGATCGGCTATCTGCTGGTATGTCTTATTAGCCTCATTGGCTGTTTCGAAAGTGTCCTCGGCTGTTTTGGTAGCTCGCGAGTTGACAGGCTCAACAAGACCTGTAGATAGCTCTGCTGGATCAAATTGCTCAGAGTGGGACTCAATTTTACTGTAAAATGAAGCAAACTCCTCGCCAACATCGCGATCATTTGCGAACGAAGCAATCTCGCGGGCCTTCTCCAAGACAACAGCGGGAATATTGTGCTGTACTGAAGTCTCTTCCGTAGCATTACCAGAGGAGTGAACGGTGGAGTCGACGAGAGCAACTACTTCCGAAGCACGGCGGGTACGGATCATGCCAGAAAGTCGGCTCTTGAGGCCTCTTCCTGCGTTTTTAACAGAAGCCATCGTGTTTGACTTTTGAACGGGAGCCGACTTGCGAGGATTGGCGCGAGCCGCGGAAGATGCGGTTGGCTTGGTGAGACGCTCGGTGAATGAGACTCTCTTTTCGACGGTAATGGGTTTGAGGGTTTTATTTTCTGGAGAGTCTGGTAAGGATGACTTTCTTCGTGCGAAATTCGACTTAGCACCGTCGGTATCGTCAGAAACAGCTATATTTCCGCTTTGTGTGGTTGAACCACCAACACGAGCAGCAAGTACACGCTTGAATCCCTTTGGCTTTGTCGCGGAGACACCACCGGCCATATTGCGACCACCGGTGTTCGAATCTTCAACCTCTTCGATAGAATGTTCCAAGTAGGTACGGGCACCAACCTTGGAATATCTGCATATGGAGGTCAGTATATACTGAGAATGTATCGAGTGCAAATAAACTTACGGTGGTGATCTACCCATGATGGTTCGATCAGCATCTCTAGCAAACCGCTTTGATGGAGGCGGAACCATCTTATTCCATCTACCGATGGTGGTTTGGCTCTCCGAACGACCCATTGGCCCATTGCGGGCAACGGCAAGGATAACATTGTTTGCAGCATCTTGAGTTGAATCGTCGGCGATGTCAGCAACATCTTGAACAGCGTCCTCAGTGGGAACTTCTTGGTCAGCAAGTCTGGTTTGGCCATCTGTGACATTTTGGCTGACACCTTGAGTAGCATCTTGAGAGACGCCTTCAACGGAAATTTCAATGTCTTCATGACTATCAGCTTGTTTCAGACCATCGGTGGCACCTTCGGTTGGATCATCAGTCAGTTGGCAGTTGTCACCATCAACTTGAATAAGAGTCTCAACTGAAGCCTCATCATTATCACCTTCAGTAGATGAAAAATTTCCCTGCTTTGAATGGTGAGAGAAAGTGTTGTTGGTTGACGAGCTACCTTCGCCATTACCTAAGCTAGATCGAGCACGGCGTTCTTTCTTCGGTACTGGACTACCATTACTTTGGAGGGAGGCGAGGTGGCTTTCGGATTTAAGAAGATCATTGTCATTTGGAACATTGAGAATGAAACTCTTTGCTTGGGTAGAGTCAGCAGCACTCGCAAGCTTGGCTTGGCTATGTTGCAATCGCTTCAGGCTTGAATTGTTCTGTCGAACTGGTGGTGAGACCATCTTTTCGTCGGTAGGGGTTGTTGAGATCTTTGATATCGTCGTGGCCTCGTAAGCAGTTCCGGTTTGAGCGATTCCGATTTCAAAATAGGAATCAGTGTCAGAAATATGTGAAATTGGTCTGGTAACAACTGATTTAGGATCTTGAGCAAGTGATTTTGTGGAAACCTGTTCTACAACAGTAGATTGTTTGACTGGAGATTTTGGCAGAAGAATGGGGAATTGCAAAGAAGAAGAATTAAGATCGGTAGCGTCAAGTAAACCTCGGCGTTCGGGCGAAAAATCGAGGCGAAAAATCGGCTTAGGCGGCAATTTCTTATTGAGCGAGAGTCTGGTAGGCTATTGGTAGTTAGATAGAATGAACCGCGGCATCTTCCAGGTAATTTAAAATGACCTGATGGTGGGGCTGTGCAATAAGATGAGGACATACCATCGTAAGAGGAGGGGTATCAAATTCCGTAATGGCTAGCTCGTACTCAGCAATCATAACCTTGGAAAGCTTTGAAGGCGTATATGGGCTTGTGTCGTATGGAATACGATTGGCTCCAGTTTGCTGATAACGAGCAAGACTGCGTAATGTTAAGGTACTAGTGCCGCGTCTCAATCTTTGATAAGACGATTGAGATAATTTATCGGCGCTTGAGAAATAGTAATCAAGATTAAATTCCTTGCAATCAGGCGTGGTGATGGAATCAGGTGAGAGGTACTGGTATTGAGGCTTTTGACTGAAGCTGTTGGTTTGTTGCCTGTTGAGACGAGAGCTTGCATCGGTCAACACACCTTGATGGTTATCATGGCCACCACCACGCGTTGGAGTGCTTAGTACGCGAATCATTTTTGCGTATCCAATTATTATTGAATACTGATCACCTTTTGTTGAGATTTATTTGAAACTGAACTTCTCTTCAGTGCAAGTGAAGCCGAAAGGTGGGTGATCTCTTGAAGAAAGTTATGGGAGACAAGATAATTGATTCAGCACAGTAGAATTTAAAAGAAGGTGATGAAGATGAATATGAAGCAGGCAAAATGATCAATTTCTTGCCACACAAAGCAGCAAAGCAGTGATGAATTTATTCCTGGGTATGTTTGTGTTGTTAATTTGTTCTGTCTGGTTAAAAGGAAAGGAAAAGAATAATCAAGATCCTCAAAAAGAAATATTAAAGAATCATATCTTAGCGGCACTCGAAGCGACTCGAAGCGATCCAATACTATCCCTTCAATAACTTTGCTACTCTAAATTATTTTTACAGGAGGAAATGAGTTATGAATTTACCCATCTGTAACTACCCATCTGTCAAAATAAAGTCTGCAGTTTGGACAATCAAAAGGTAATGAATGCCTGCTTGTTGTCATTGATATACTTTTTGTATCCAAGGCATCTTTTGTACAAGCAGAATAAGAAGAATGGTGTTTATCATTATGTAAACAGAGTTGGGATCACAAGAGGCATAGTAGAATTGTAAGGAACAACTAGAAAGAATATTGTGCTTTACATAGAAGAGATGGTCTTTGACTAGGTACTAAAGAGAGTTTATATACTCTTACATGCGATGCTTCATCTAACATTTCTCTTCATATTTGGGAATTCAACTCAATTTGTGATGCTGGCTACTAATGTCCCTGCAAATAATATGAAGAGAGGATGGGAGCTCAAAGCTAGAGATGATTTCTTGCCAAAACAGAAATAGTAATACATCATAACACTGTAACATGATCAAAGAATTGAATTACTTAGTGATCTTGGAATGCAAAGATACATTCAGGAAATGATATTATTAAGGAAGGCACTGTCAAATATGAAAGGTGGTGTCAAACTTGAGCAAAAGGCCAAAAAAAACAAAGCAATACAAAAGGGGATAAATATCAGATTCGGTACTGATTTGAACTAGAATCTAGCATCACTTGATTTTACGCATTCAGAATCCTGCTTTTTCCATACTTTATTAGGTAGATAGCTATCATATCATTGTGCAGTTTATGATACCTAACTAAGGATGATGAGGTGAGGTTGAAGCGAAGTGAAGTCTGAAGTCGAATTGCGATGTTTTGCCGAGCACCAATTATATCAGCGTTTACTAAGCCTACATTAGTCATCCTTCCCGGAAGGTTTTCAACCCAGTACTTTGAATACTGCTAGATCTTATAGGATGACAATAATAGTTAATATACTTAATAAAATTTAGTGTTATTTATATCAATCCATTTTTATAATCCATCTAATCATACATTCACGACCTTATTCTATTAATAAATAAAGTGTTTATTGAAGTAATTGAGTTTATACTGCACAAGGTATCATTCTCCTAAGTCCGAGAATCGTAAATCCACTGTAGCTGCAAGCCTGCACGGGCTCTTGGTGCTGAAGCGACTCTTTACGTCACTTGGTGGGTAAATGGTGAAAGCTTTAAGCTTCTCAAACTAAGTCTTGATTCCTCAGCATTATACCTGAACCCGCAGTGTCTTCTTTCTGTATCTTTCTGTAAATTTGCGATACCCCAATTGACCTCAAAATATATCAAATTTCATCATGTTTGCAAGACAGACCCTCAGAGCGGCTCAGCCATTCAAAAGTGTGAGCCAAACCCCGCTGCTTGTTCATTTTTTCGCTGCCGTGGAACATCAAGCTTCAAGCAGATAGCTTGCTGAGAGACCACGGCACCATGGCTCACAACCGTCCAATTCAATAACTCTCTGCATGAGCTAACATATTGATTGATGCGTAGCAATACCGACGATATGCCACCGAATCCTCAAGCAGCGGCTCGAATACTGCCTTGTACGCCGGTGTCGCAGCAGCAGCAGTAGCTGGTGCAGGGTACTATTTCATGAGCCAGGGAGATAATGCCGCGAAGGTCAAGGATGCAGCAAAGGATGCAGAAGCCAAGGCAAAGGAGGCTCTTGGACAGGGTAAAGCTAAGGTTGAAGGAGCTATCGGGAAAGCCGCTTTCACTGGTGGTGATCAAGGCTTCATCAGTCTTAAGTTGGACAGCGTAGAGCTTATCAACCACAACACCAAGAAATTCAGATTCGAGCTTCCTGAGAGCGACCAAGTCAGCGGTTTACATGTTGCTTCTGCTCTTATTACAAAGTATAAGGGTCCGGAGATGCAAAAGCCTGCAATTCGTCCTTATACCCCCACAAGCGACGAGGGTAAGAATTTGGTCATTCCTCTTCTATTAAGCTTTATTTACTAATTCTCCATTAGGTGAAAAGGGTTTTATTGAACTTCTTGTAAAGAAATACCCAAATGGTGTTATGTCCGAACATTTGCACGAAATGGTTCCAGGTCAAAGATTGGACTTCAAGGGACCTATCCCCAAATACCCATGGTCAGCAAACAAGCATGACCACATTGCTCTCATTGCTGGAGGAACTGGTATTGCTCCAATGTACCAACTCGCACGAGCCATCTTCAAAAACCCAGCAGACAAGACGAAGGTCACATTGGTATTCGCAAACGTCACTGAAGAGGATATCTTATTGAAGCGCGAATTCGAAGATCTCGAGAACACATACCCACAAAGATTCAGAGCTTTCTACGTCCTAGATAACCCACCTAAATCATGGAAGGGCGGAAAGGGATTCATCAACAAGGAGCTTTTGAAGACTGTTCTTCCTGAACCCAAGTCCGAGAATGTCAAGCTTTTCGTCTGTGGTCCACCAGGAATGTACAAGGCTATCTCTGGTGCAAAGGTTTCTCCCTCAGACCAGGGTGAGTTGGCTGGTATCCTGAAGGAGTTGGGATACTCGAAAGAACAAGTTTACAAGTTTTAGAGGAATGCTAGTGTAGATTAGAGACCAGTAAAATAGAGATACCTAGAAATGGATAAACTCGATATTCAGAAATGAATAATCATTTATACATACAAAATTCGCAATGAGAAGATCCATCAATATTTCCGGTGGGTGAAGGCTCCCATTCCCCCAATGTTCCAATCTGTTTTCTGTTCTCTTGTTCCCTCAGTCTAAAAGTCCTATTCATCCACATTCAAGTTTTATCATAACAAGTTAAACATCCTAGAGCACCCTATCGACGTCTTTCAAAAAACCCAGTGCCAACTTCTTAGCCTTTTTATTCCTTCCCGTAATATATAAGCAAGGTGTATGTATTGATTGATAGATAGAAATAAAAAGTTTCTACCCTTTTGAATCTTTTGAATCTTATGAATCTTATGAGTCTTTTGAATCTTTTGAATTTTCCCCATTATCCCCATCATTCCCAACATCTACCAAATGAAGCAAATTAATCATAAATCATAAATTATAAATTATAAATTATAAATATTCTTTGAATGATTTTCTTATACTACACCTACCATGTACCTACTACATACAAACCATATAACTACTATATACAAACCAAACCAAAAAAAAAAAAAGAATATACCAGAAAGAAAATAATATCATTATAAAAGCGCCGAAAGCAGGTCGAGATGAAGAACACGGGAAAATCAAATGGGGAAGTCTGACGATCTTAGCTTTAATTGATTAGATGAATATAATTCCAAAAACAGAAACTTCTCATTTTTCAAGAATATCCAGAGTATGCGGTGCCCAGCGTTGCTCAGCGTTGCGCTAAAACCGCACATTGGCCAAGCCGACGAGGTTAAACTTCCCATTGATCACATGAGTACAGAAATGTATGAGCACGAGCACATATCATAAAGGTGATTTGATATTCCGATATCAAGATCTGCAATTTTCGGTGGCGATGCTGTGAATGAAGTTTGGTAATACACTCACGATAGATATCTTGATACACAAAAACTATATACTCATAGGCCTAGCTCCAACACAGCCAAATCTGCCCCTATCCAGTAGCCTTAAGAAACCCTTAATAGAAACGTCCAAACCACACCGAAATCGCAACTGCAAATAAATAAAAGCCACATGCAGATTAACTACTACCACTAATCTGCTTAGCACTCCCAAGCGCAGAAGTAAATTGTCCAAATTCCTGACCATCAAAAATCCTCAAATACTCGGCCGCATTTCTCCATCTAGTTTGAAATCTTCTCAAACAATTTCGGATAATTTCCAACGCCTCTTGCGATTGTGGATTGCGACTTTCTTTCCACGCCCACATGTAATGCTGACCTGCTGCCCACAAAGAATCCATTATTAACGGACTAACTTTATCGAGATCTTGTTGTGTCTGAGCTTGGCTGTTAACGCGCTCTGCAAATTGAACCACACTTTGTGAGAAGTCTTGTAGACCTTTGATGGCTTGATCCATCATGACTCCTTTCTCAGAGGAAGTTTCTGCACTGCATGACCTGTCTGCCGGACAGGAATAGGGATCAAGAAGAGCGATGATTGCGCTATAAATAATGGCGAGAGGTGTTGCTAACATGAGATAATCTCTCGAGGCGACTGCTTCTTCATTGACTTCGCGAGCGAGAACAGAACAGTTTTCGAAGAGTTGATATGCGATGTCAAAACGGGCTGTCTCCGATGGGATATTTTCGGTATAGTGGTGACGGAGAACATTTCCCAATAGCACAGACCCTTGGCATAGGCGAGCAAATGGTGTTACAGACTCGGTGAGCGAAGTAGATACAGATCTCTGAACCGTTTGAGTCATGTCACCGTTATCCTAAGTTCCCATTAGATCGACATCTTGGAGCTTTACATCCAGAGCTTACCCAAGCAATATCGTCAACAGGCAATGGGTCTTCTTCTTTTGGTTCTTGGGTGGTTAATAGGTGACTTTTGCTTCCTATGGAGACCATCCTATTATTTGTTAGCTGCTGAAGATCAGACTCAAAGACGACAAATTTACCTGTCAAGTATGAGAACACCCCACCACGTTCGATATCGTTCTTCTTGCTCAGTCCAGGTATCCTGAAAGTTAGGTCCAGTTAGATATGCAGCATAGGAATGGGACACAATGCTTACAACAGGACCGATCAGCTGAGGAGAGGTGTCAAAACCATTGATGCCTAATAAAATAGCATAACGAGAACACCAACCCGCAGACATCCATGCAGCTGGATATATTGCCTGTCCATACTCAAAGAGAGTAATAAGAATACTAGCTTGCAACAAGATCAATGATACCATCCCAGAAGCTTCCAGCAATGCAACGAATCGTTTTGCCGCAATATACATTGGGTTTTGACGACATTCTTGGCCATCTACTGGCTTGGATGTTATGAGCTTCATACAAAGAAATAGCAAAGATAAGTCCGCACCACCATCCCATAGTGGCGTAGTGAGCGTTCGTTCTAGCCTCTTATGAGATATTATCGGAAGACAGTGATGAACAGTCCCAAAGTATTCTAAGATAACAGCAGGTACGGGGAGTCCGGTTGCCAACATTTGATTGACTTCCTATACAGTAATTATCAGTAGGTTTCAAGGGTTTAATTGACCGCATGCAGCGGCATATCCACACGTAAAATCGTGCCCTTCAAGGAAGGAATTTGGGATTTCAATCGCTTGGTAAAACAAGATCACCTGTATGATAACTTACTGGTGGCGGATTCACCGAAGGTCTAGAAACAGGTAAACTGAAATCCGGTCAGCAATGTAAAATTGTGTGTTTGGAAACATTGTGCTTGCCCTTCATTCCTGAAAATCTCATTATCAAGAACAGCCATAACAGGAAACTTATTTTGTATATTATTGAACGGACTTTCTTGCGGATCTACATATGCAGGCATTTGTGGTTGCATATATTCATGGCCATTGGACACGGAACCCGAAGGTGTAGCATAAGGTGCATGCATATTTCCTCCATTAACTTTAGCTTCAAGTTCAACTAACTTCATGCGTAGAGCATTGATATCCTCGGCCGTAGGGGCAGGAGTTTGTTCAGTATAATCACAGTGACGCTGCATTCTGAAACAGAGACCACAATTTGGAAGTACTTTATCGCACTTTCTTTTTTGTTTCTTACATGTTACGCATGCCTGCAGTGCCTTTCTCTCTAGGACGAGAGGTACTCCATTGGCACCAAGAGGCATGTTATTTGGATCAAGCGGTATGCCATTTGGACCAAGAGGCATGTTATTGGGACCAAGATTCAAGGTATTCAAACCAGAGGGTCCATGAGGTCCATGATTCGGGCCATTCGGATGATCCATCTTCGGGTCAAATCGCTCAGACGGGTGGGTGGGAAAGTTACTTTGTTTGCTGCGGCCGCATAAATTTCGACCCCGCTTGATTGATGGAGAGAAACCAGATTCTAATTTTGGTGGCACACAAATTAGCATATCTTGAAGACGAAAGTTGGGAAGAAATTCAGTGGATGTACTTAGTATGTTTTTTCGATTGTTTGCAATGATTATCTGGATGATCTGTTTGATAATCAATTTCTCAATATCAAAATACAAAATAGATTGATTGAAAAGAAGAAGCGGTGTTGTCGGCCGCAGTAATGATCAATGGTTTGAGCTCGGACCACAATGGCTTCTATCAAGGGTAAACCTCGGGATATCCAGTGAGGACCACCATCCATATCAAAGACTACAGGACAAGGACAACACCATACTACAGTGAACAAACATAAGTATAGTAAAGATGTTTGAACTCTAATATCAGCGAAGTCGCATTGCCAATTAAACAAGATCACATGAGTCAATGTCCAAGTAGATGTTTGGTATCTATGGTAGGTTTGCAGGAAGCAGCTACCTTGGCTAGAATGGGTTGTTGTGCAGCACAAGAACATCTCAAGTTTTCATGCTACATTAGAATGAGATGACCAAAGCTGGGATCAATCAGTATGTAAACATATGAGGATGGTTCAATTCAATATAGGGGTGAGAACACAGGACAAGGAATCTGTCAAGCCGCAATACCAAGTGGGACATCTGTGACATCTCAAGACAACACCATTGGAACCACATTAGCAAATACTCAATCATTTGGAAAACTTTTGATACATATGTTGTAATATCGGTTTCTTCATCTTTTGTATAACTTCACAAGCTTATACAAATGACCAAAGCTTAGTTGAGATAGTAGAAGCCAATATCTCGATATACTACGATGATTAGGTTTGGTCCAGTGCCACTACAACAGAAAATGCTGCTTAACATGCCACTAAGTTGCGGTATTTCTTCTTACTCAGTTACGAAGCAAGAAACGATGTCATAATTATCGAGGAAGCCCGGGGCATTCAAGAATCTAATATAGATTTGAAGAGCTGGCAACAGTATCTCGCTTGAGGCCTCTGAAAATATTCTTCCTAATGGAATAAGGATAAAGACGATAACAGACTATGACTTGTTTATGACCCGAAATCACATCATTTATGTCCACTCCCAAGTATTTCAGAGGCGCAAAGTGGTATCATTAATAGCAGCAAGCTAATAATCAGTACCTCAACACCACTAAATCAAGCAAATCCATCCCAAACATTCCCGAATCCATCTAGTAGCAGCCACCGCACCCCAATCTCTAACTAATTATCCCCCGATCTAGGCGGCTTAGTTAAATCATATTGATCCATAGTTCTCGGTCTCTTATTCGAATGCGTACGAACCGAACTCACTGGCACCTGTCTATTCGAAGTAGAAACCGACATTGTAGGAGCAGAAGGCAACATAACACGACGATTCGCAGCAAACCCAGCCGCAGTTACCTTTGCTGTTGTTTGAAGTTCCGATGTGCTGGTTACTTCGTCGACTGTACGTTCTTTTGAATCCTCCTGCTTTGTAAGCTGTGATCTCGGCATGGAAAGAAAAGAATAAAAAGGAAAACATACGATAGATCTCTTGATTTCCCAGAATAGCCCCAAGAGCGTTCGTTCTTGTTCGATAAATATTGCTTTTCGATCTTTTTCTGCCTGACGATCTTTGGATCCGAAGAATGTGGTGACTTTCCGTTTCCTTCGTTTAAGTTTGAGCCGAATAACGGAAAGTTGCTTGTTGTGCCACTATAAACAGAACAAAAATTGGTTAATTGTCCTCTTTATTGAGTTATCGAGAAATAGGAGAGGAAAAGTTCCTTACCTCCTCCATCTGCTTAGCCCAGTCCTCCGGAATTGGTTTTCCCTTTTCCAAGCTCTCAATCCGAGCCTGTAAACCCAAGGCCAGTTCCCCAATACAGTCCGCAGTATCGGTATCATACCCATCGCATTCTTTCTGGAACCTGCTCTGTAGAGTGTGGGTGTATTTTCGAGCTTCGTTGTCATTGGCTTCGTACATTTGGCTTAATTGTTTTGCGATGGCTGTGAGGCCCGGACCTAGTGGCTCATCTTTGATATGCTTGAGAAAGTCATTCATGTTTTGGTTGATGTCAGGTGGAGCTTGTGCTTCTGTTTCCCATGTCTTGAGCTTGCGACCACCCGCTCCTTTTGTTGGGGTGTTGGTGGCAGACATTCCTGCTGTTGTTGTAGTAGTGATGGGTGGTGTTTTTGTATAGAAAATATGAGAAAGGGGGGGAAAGGAAGTAGTTTCCAGTTTCGGTAGGATAAGCTAACGGATCTTGAAAAGAGAAGAATTGTAGATAGTTTGATGGATCATTAAACTAAGTATCCAACAAAACAGTCCGAAACTCTTATAAGACTTGTCACAATCAGTAAAATGAGTCTGCAAAGAATCCAAAAGACAGAAAACTTAATGCTCAAACCAGAAGCACAAATGAGATTTGATCTGAAGATTGATTTTTGTCACTTGGTGTTTTATAAAAGAAGGAAAATAAATTCAACTTCACAGAGTGATCCTTAAATATGAAAATCATACCTATACAGTGAAATGATAACTTGCTCCAACCACGTGTTTTAAAGAGTGCATGGTGGTGGAAAATGGATGAATATACGAATATAACTCGGGTAAGGGATCGAATGAGAATACAAATCAATTTGTACTCTATGGTATGGAATCTTTAGATAAAGGATATGAGTGAATGGGTTTATGTAACCTTACAGTAGAAGAGTTCTACTACAGCAGTTGATGGCTCTGTACTGGTGATCTACAGAAGAGGAGCTGCTTCTTGGCATTCTTCTCCTCTATGATATCTCTCATGGATTTCCACAGATACTAGTGGAACTTCCTAGTTAGTCGTGGTGTTTTGTTTCTGGGGCTTTGACAATAGTCATGGTAGTGAATGGAGTTTCAATATATTAATTGTTAGATTACTTTCAAAGGCTTGACTAGATGATATCTGGGATATATGATATGGGAAATAACCTTTTTTCCTGGGTATGTACTTAATACTGTTGTTTATGTGAAAGCCATAGTAACTATAAGAGGGTAACCAAAGCCCGTTTTGTAGATTGATACAGCCGATTCTGTCTCTGGGTTACATCTACATACCGCTACTTTGTGTCTCCTCCCGTCTGCATCACTATTCATCAACTCTAACTCCAAGTCCAATCTATATACAATATCTATAACATAAATATCAATCATCCCTTCACCACCTCTTTAATACAAACTATAAATATCCCACCATCATCTATATCTCTCTTCATCAACGTTCAAACTAATCCGAAATTACGCATCCTCATCAGCAGCACCTGAATGAATCTTAACATAGATATAAAATAACATCTATCACCCTAACTAACTACAACCAACACTAGATACATATACTGAAATTAAATAGAACTTTCCCACCCAGAGCCCGCTTAGAAAAAACCCACTATTTCCTTAAAAGATTTGAAACACTCTCAAGACTAAATCCCACATATAACGGGAATCTCACATCCATACCCAACTTCTATCCCTTTATACACATTCATATCACCCCTCACCCCTCACTCCACCCTAAAAAATTCCAAAATATCCAGCAATTCTCACTCCTCAACATCATACCAAGCCCATTTTTCTCCACTTTTGAATCCTCAAGGAGGATAGAAAAACAGCTAAAATGATCCAAGACCAGATACTCATCAACACATCCCACATTCAGCTCATTTGGCGTTGGTCTGAACAGAGATAAAGTGAATTATCGAAAACCGGTAGAAGTGGACGTGAGAGCCATTTCCGCTCTTCTCTTCTTACTCCTTGTAGATAGGTATATATAATCAGAAGAACTAAATCCACAGCAAAGTTATACGGTGGGCAAAACCAGATAACAACTCAATCATTCACAGAACATTTGTCAGCAAGCCTGAAAAACATACACATACACAAAAGTTATAATTCAATTATATGTTCATAAATGCATTCAAGACATCTAAGCTCATCTCATCTCATCCCTTTATCTACCTCATTCACCTATTCACCCATTCTCATCTTCTTTGCCTTTCCTTGCTCAAAATGACATTTCTTGTGCAATATATCCCATGCATGCAACCACCACCCCCCACCATCCTGAAAAATCAGCCACAATACAATTTTGGGTGGCTGTGGAAGATCTTTAAAGCAAAATTTGGTACTAGGCTTCGAAATCATTCCCATAACGCCACGGCAGGAATATAAAAAGACCCAAATGCCAATGAACAAATCTTCAGCTTGAAAATTATGAGCAGGCACACCCAGAACGCCCGGAGACCATATGCATATTCTTTTTTTAGGCAATGTTGATACATTAAAGAAGGAAAAAGAAAATCAATTGTTCCCACCGCGAGGGGATCTATATCATGTTAGCACAGGATACTATAATCAGAAGCTATGGCTTGACTTACGTTGGAGAAAAGTTTGGAGAAGTAGGAGAGTAAGAGGGGCTGGTTGGGGAGTATTTTGGAGAAGTATTGCTGCCCTGGTGTTGGGGCGAAGATGGACTCCAGTTTGGAGAGGTTGGGGAATAGACAGGACTGGTAGGCGAGAGACCTGAGCCCGGTGATACTTTATTTCCAGCATAATTTGGACTCGTTGGACTATAGTTGGGAGAAGTTGGTGAGTATGATGGTGATGTAGGACTATATGACGGACTAGTTGGTGATCCATGGATATTAGGAGAGGTTGGCGAATAGTTTGGTGACGTCGGACTATACGAAGGCGACGTTGGAGACACAAAACTAGGGCTGGTAGGACTATAGGCAGGAGATGTAGGTGTGAATGCAGGGCTGACTGGTGAAAACCGAGGGGAAACGGAATATCCAGGGCTTGCACCACCTCCCATGATTGGCGAAGTTGGGCTGTAAGCAGGACTAGAAGGAGAGAATTGTGGGGAGGTTGGAGATGCTTTGAAAGGACTGCTTGGAGAATAACTACCACCCGGACTTCTTGAACCAGGTGTATAAGGACTCATGCCACCAAAGTGTTTTGGAATATACTCCGTAAATCCGCCTGGTGTCTCAGAACCAGCACTTTGGATAGGAGAGAATTCAGCACCATAATCAGGTGTACCAAGATAACCACCCTCGTTAAGTGGAGATTGGCCATCGTAAGGAGTTGCAGCACCACCTTCACCGCCCTTAACAGGTATTCCTGCCATAAGACCCATTCGGCTATTGTCAGAGATGACAGTTTCCAGCATTTTTGGATCAAGCAGAACATCCATCTCTCCAGTTCCCATAGGAGCAAGCTGACCAAGCATAACGTTCTCAGAAATACCACGGCAGTCGTCCAATTCACCAACTGCGGCAGCTTCAAGCAAAATCTCAACAGTTTCTTCGAAAGAACATCTCATCAAAGCTCCGGTGTCTGCACGATTTATACCGTGACGAGTGATAGCCATCAAGTGACCACGTGATGTCATGATATCAGTAAGAAGAGCAAGATGACGATGATTGACATAAGAACCATCGAAAGCCAACACCATTGTCAATTCACGCATCAAGGCAGATCGAGCAGCTTCGATACCAAAGACTTCGAAAACCTGGATGAAATGATTCGAATAGGTTCTTCGAGGATCAACTCCTGGCACAGTCAAGACGTCCTTCAACGACGTTCCACTTGTATCAAGGTACCATTCTTCACAGTCCTTGTCCTCTCTGCTTGCAACCAGTCTACCATCAGGCTTCTCAAATAGCTTAACATCTTTGTTCAAGAAAGCTCTGTCAATACCTAAAACACCACGAAGGGTCAAAGTATCGAGGATATGTGCCTCAAGACGCTTAAGCATGATATCTTCTTCAATGTCATCATCATCGTATTTTGAATCACTTTGCTTGATCATTCGGATACGAATGACTTGCTGCTCGGCGTTGTTATCACTGAAAATGACGGCCAAATCCTTGGGGTAATTTTCCTTGATCTTGATAGCAACATCATCGACCTTTAATCCCTTGTCCAACATCTTTTGACGATCGAGAATAAGACGGAGAAGCCATCTGGATTGGTTATCCGGTGAATCATGATGCTCTTCTGGAATAATGAAGTAAGACTCAACCATATCGATATCATCTTCAATGGTAGTAGATTGAATGTCAGGATCGTGATAAATCTCGGTAGCATATGTAACGGAGCGCAGGGTAGTATGTTCAACAGCACTTCGCAATAGCTTGGCGGTCTCTTGATTAGCATTAGGTCCATCCTGATAAACAATCATGGAGGGTGTCTTGATATTCGGAGCGATGTTAAGAATTTCCTTAAGACGTGGCACACCGAGAGTAACGTTCTTGGATGAAATACCAGTGAAATGGAAAGTGTTCAAGGTCATTTGTGTGGCTGGTTCACCGATAGACTGTGCAGCAAGCACACCAACCATCTCACCAGGGTTGACCAAAGCTCTAGTGAAACGAGTTTCGAGCTCACCAAGAATGTGTTCAAAGGCAAGCTTGTTGAGGTGCATACCGAGTGCAATACGTTTGTAGGCAAGACGAGATCGGAACTGTGCCTTGATGAAAATTGTGGCATTATATTGAGCTTCAACAGAAAGCTCATCAGTACCACGGACAATAATCATGCGGTCGAGCAACTGCTGCACCCTTGGAATGACATCCCTAGGATGTAAATCACTGCGCCTTCCGTCATCAGTCTTGAACAATCTCTTTGCGCTGTCGATAATACGAATGATATTCAAAGGAAGTTGGAAGTGGTCGTCATCCTTCTCCTTGGTTCGGGAGTGTACGAAGTCTCGAAGAATTCTTCTGTCCTCTTCTAGGGCAGCAAACTCTGCATCAAGCAGTTGTTGCGTCTCAAGGTCTCCGTAAAGTTCGTTTGCATGCTCTAGGACATCAGTTGAAATCCGCTCAGACATAACTTCAAGTTTGAAGAGATCATTAAATGCCTTGTTACTGATGTTGATGTGATCCATTTTCTGATTCTCGAAAATGACACCGTCTAGACCATCTTCACCATAGACGAACTGAACAATGTCACCAAGTGAGTTACGGACAGTACCATCATATTTAGCCATAACATCCTCAAGAGCTTTGACAAGACGACGTTGAATATAACCAGTTTCTGCAGTCTTAACCGCGGTATCGATCAAACCTTCACGACCAGCCATGGCGTGGAAGAAGAACTCTGTTGGGGTGAGACCTCTTAAGTAAGAGTTCTCGACAAAACCTCTCGATTCTGGCGAATAATCGTCCTTGGTGAAATGTGGAAGAGTACGGTATTTGAAACCGAAAGGAATACGTTTACCTTCAACAGATTGTTGGCCCACAAGGGCAGACATCTGAGAAATATTGATAGTAGAACCTTTAGAACCAGAGCGAGCCATCTGTACAGCATTGTTGATATCCAACAAACCATCCTCGGTCTTTGTACCAGCCGTGTTACGAGCCTCATTCAAAGCTTTGGAGACTTGACTCTCGAAGGTTTCACGAACGTTCATACCAGGAAGGGATTCTAGTTCGTTACTAGTAGCCTTCTCAACAAGCTCTGTGACCTCAGCCTTCTGCTTAGCGATAGCCTTCTCAATTTGCTCAATGGTCTCTTTGTTGGGAATCGTGTCACCAATACCGATACTGAAACCATTGTGAAGAAGCCAATAATTAATAACTCGCTGGCAACCATTGAAGAAGGCCATTGCAGCATCTGGACCTTGTTCATTGAAGACAATATGGACAATACCATTACCAGAAGCTCCGACATTCTTCTTGGCCATTAAACCGTACATAAGTTGTCCCTCTTGGATCAAGCAACCATCATCGTTCAATGGCGCATGCAAATGCTCTTTATCCTTACTGGCGTTGTAGGAATTAACGATCTTTGGGATGATCAAACTGACGATTTGCTTTCCAGTCCATCTAGGACGTGGCTTAAGAATAGCAGGTTGAGGAATGACGCCATCCCAGTCTGGAACCCATAACAAGATGTTCATCAAATGTTCTTTTGTGATGAAAACATCTCTTCTACAGATCTTGTAAACACCAGCCAGTGTATCTTGAACGATACCCATGAGAGGACCGTTTCTTTGAGGAGAAACAATATTAAGAGGCACCATGCAGAGATTCATGACCTCGGCACGGGTCTCGTATGTTTGTGGAACATGCAAGTTCATTTCATCTCCATCGAAATCTGCGTTGTATGGTGAAGTAACAGACAAGTTAAGACGGAAAGTGGAGTAAGGCATGACTCGAACTCTGTGACCCATCATAGATTCCTTGTGCAGCGATGGTTGACGATTGAAGATGATAAAGTCGCCATCAACAATGTGCCTCTCAACCTTCCAACCATACTCAAGTGAAATTGCACCTGCGCGTTTGTGATGACGAAGATCAATACGCGTACCATCAGATCGGATGACATACTTGGCACCAGGATGCTCATCGGGACCATTTTTGACAAGCTGATGCAATTTATCGATGTTTAGTGGTGTAACAGTCTCCGGATATGTGAGAATTCTCGCAATGCTTCGAGGAACTCCAACCTCATCTAGGGAGAGATTGGGATCACCAGTGATAACGGTACGAGCAGAAAAGTCGACACGCTTTCCCATCAAATTTCCACGGAGACGACCTTCCTTACCCTTGAGACGAGCACGAATGGATTTGACAGGTCTACCTGACTTCTGCAGAGCTGGTGGTTGGCCAGCGATATCGTTGTCCATGTAGGTTGCGACGTGGTATTGCAGAAGAGTTTCAAAGTCCTGCAGAATGTGCTGAGGCGAACCTTCTTGTTGTGCTTGTCGAACATTACCATTGGCACGAATGATATCACCTAACTTGTATGTCAAATCATCCTCTCCTCGCATACCCTGACCAGTACCATCCATGGAAATACTCGGTCGAACAGGAGGTGGTGGCACTGGAAGAACGGTGATTATCATCCACTCAGGACGAGCATAATCTGCATTCAATCCAACATCCTGAATTTCAGCAGTAGACATGCTGCGGAAGACGTTAAGTGCCATATCCGGAGTGATTTGTCTCTTGTCAGGCTGCACAGCCTCTCCATCTTCATCCTTAGGAGCCTTCCACGTACCCCAGAGGGCCAGAGCAGTTTGACGAACTTCAGGCTGAATATTGCCACATCCCCCGTGCGATTTCTTCGCAGCTTCCTTTGGATCTGCGTTAAACTCCTCTTCGTTCATCTGAACGTCACTATCACAAATCATCTTAGTCTTGCAGAGCTTCCATATAGCCTCGAATCTGCGCTTGGGATCACGGATAGAAACGGCTGCCTTGTAAGCTGGATTGCTCTGATATTTTGATGTTAGCATCAAGGTACATGAAACAAAACCACCTCAAACAGGCAGTAAACTAACCCTGTCTAGTTTAACTTTACCACAGTTGTGGCAGACCATTTCCAAAAGCTTCTTTGTCTTTTTCAAGAAACCAGGATGGTAAACAGGTTTGGCCAGTTCGATGTGACCAAAATGACCAGGACATTCCGACATATTTTGATCACAAGTAGCACATTTGAATTGTCTGTCAATGGAACCGAGTCGGGGATCATTAAGACCTTGATCTCTTGGCTTCATCTTACTCTCGTCCATAGTCTCGGGATACAAAATATGAGCTACACTCATATTTTTGATCTCCTCAGGAGAGAAGAGACCAAATTGTATCTCCTGGATAGTTCGTAACGGCGCATCTGAATGCGCAAAATTAAGATTCGCCATATTGGCGGTTGTTGATGATGTTTATTAAGAAATTGTTGTAAAGTTCCAAGGTCAAAAGCAAATGTGGCGACGGGCGGTATAAAAAGTAATCCACCACAGTACCAAACGCTGCGACGCGATGTTTATCTCGAAAAATGTTCTCAGTAATTCGCAGAAGACCTTGATCGGAAAACAAGCAAGTCTATGTGCAAAATGGACAAGATGTTGATATTGCGATCGGGAGGGCGAGGCCAGGCCTTCGGCCTGTAGGACAATTTTCGATTTCTCCGATCGTGAGGACTCGACCGATCTGGCGACGTTGTCTATTAAGGAGTGTATACAGTTTCTTCCTCTTTAGAAAGACCAGCAATGAGGAATCCACGTCTCTTGGTGCGATTCCACAAATTGACGGGTTGTTGTTGATGGTGGTGGATGGGATTCCCTGAAGACGAGGTTCCTTTGATCTGTCGCGAAAGAAAGCTGATGGATGAGGCTCCCGGATAGCCCGCTTAACCAAGTATGGTTAGTCTATGAGTTTAATTCTGTGAGCCAGTTATAAACGAGATGTGGCTGATGATTTGTATCAAACATTCACCCCCATAAGACAGACTCATTCGGTGAGGTGAGGGAAAGTTGATGGGAACAAAAAGGGAGAGAAATTTTATATTTTGAGAAACTTTCAAAGAAAGATAATACCTTTTCTTTGATGAATTTATACGGTACGGTACTACTATCTACATTTTAGGGACTAGACTCGGGCATTAACTTCTCTCTAATAGGTAGCCAGTACCAGGATTTGAAGTACCACCTCCGAGGAAAGTTCAAAGGGATATATACTAGGTAAGTCAATACTAGGTAAGTCAATACTAGGTACTCTTCCTTTGAATTGGTCTTCTGCTACTAGATAGATAGATGGTGAGGTCAAGCTTCCAGTACAAGAGTCTAGTCGCCAGCAGAAGTCAAAGAAAGCTATTACTTCCAATATTCTCTCTCCTTTTAGTTCCGATATATATCTCCATTAGTTCTCTCTCCTCAATATCATCAATTCCCAATACCCAAATTGCCAATCCCTTATTACTTCATACGTATCCGAACAGCACACAAGATGATGTGTTCAATTTATCTTCATCTCCACTTTTCTACTTCTTTCTGTATGGACTATATTAGTCGATGCTCCCTCCAACGAAAGCTTCATGCTCAAAACTTGCCTGTCCAGAGCTTGAGATATTTTCAACTTTGGATTGAGAAGCCTGTGGATATTTTGCCATGTAGTACTCCTGGCAAATGCCCTATGTCAATCCAGAGTTTCATTCATCACTTCTGTGTTTATATATTCAATTTCAGAAGAAAGATGTCTATAATTCATTACCATGATCAAATCTCTATATCCAAAAAATCCGCTGTACCAACTGCATTCATAATATATCCATCCCGTTGTTTTTGTTCAAGTTACCACCAATAGCCTTTTCCATCCCATCCACACATCCATTGCCTATACCTATGCCCGCCTATTCCTATCCCACACGACCTAGATCTCCCATTTTCCTCTCCCTATCCAATCACTACTTCATCGTAACAATCTCCTCAGCACTCGTCGGATGAATCGCCACACAAGCATCAAAATCCCTCTTTCTCGCCCCCATCTTAACCGCCACTGCAAACCCCTGCAACATCTCGCTCACCCCCAATCCTATCAAATGCAGCCCCACAATTCTCTCTTCCTCCCCCTCACAAATGATTTTAAACTCGGTTGGTAGATGTTTCTTTTCTTCCGCGGGAAAGAAGTCATAGAACATATCTGCAAACTTCGTATGATATAGTTTGAGATTGCCGGCCCCGTATTTCTCCAAAGCTTGCGGTTCGGTTAGCCCGATGGTGCCAACTTCTGGATGTGCGAATACGACGCTTGGGATGAGGTTGTAGGAGAGCGTGGACTGCGAGAATTGTGTGAGTCCAAAGAGTCGATTGGAAAGTTGGCGACCAGCTGCTATGGCAACTGTTATCGTTAGATACGATCACATCTCATCATTCCTAGGATTGTGTAAAGAAATACATACCAGGCGTGAGTTGTAAATGAGCCGTCACATCCCCCAAAGCATACACACCCTCCACATTAGTATTCTGAAATCCATCCACCCTAACGTGCCCCTTCTCATCCGTCAACACCCCGGCAACCCCCAAATCCAAGTCTTCCGTATCCGGGCTCCTCCCCACTGCCCAAAGCACCTCATTAACAATGAAGCCCTTCCCATCATCCCCATCCCACCTCAAATTCAACACCTTTTCCTCCGTTGTCTTCTTCCCACTAAACATCTCTACTCTTGCAAAGTTCTTATATCCCCTGTGAATGACAATCCCTTCTTCCTCGTATGTCCTCGTCATCGTCTCCGAAATCATCGGGTCGAATTTTCGCAAGATCTTGTCGCCTCGTATGAACATATGTACTTCGATCCCCCCAAGAGCATTCAACATTCCCGCCATCTCAACCGCAATACATCCCGCGCCAACAATTGCTATCTTCTTGGGTAATTCCTCGAGCCCGAAGAATTCATCGCTTGTAATCCCAAATTGCGCTCCGGGAATCTTCGGGACAATTGGTTTGCCTCCAGTGGCTATGCAGATATGTTCAGCTTTGAATGTTTCAACACCACTTCCATCTACCAATTCAACACCGATAGTTTTCGCAGCGATGAATCTGGCGGCTCCTCGAACGAGAGTAATTCCCTCGTGCTCCCAGTTGGCTTCGTAGCCACTATTTAGACCGGCGATATTGGCGTCGCGTTTTGCTTTGAACGCGGCATAATTATAGGCGATATTGGAAGGGGGTTCATAGCCGTAGTGTTGGCTAGCACGAAGGGCTTCGGACATGGAGGAGAAGTTCCAGGTGTGTTTCTTAGGGACGCAGCTACCCGTTGTCAGTGTTTGTGGACTTCGTATGGACTTTATAGACTTATAAGAACATCGGGAGGAAAACTTCTTCGCAAATTCAAAAGGCGGATATCAAATAACAAATGGATGTTTCCCTAGCTCAAAGTACACCCACCACTGGTCTCATCCTCAGTACACTTTACAATGACTTCGATGCATCATCCCAAGTCACTCGACTCAATTTGCTGCATTTTCCCTCAGAAGCCGTGTATACAGTTCCATCCAACACAATCCAAACACAGAAAAAACCCTTCCAAAAACTCACCCAACATTAACACAAGTCCCACCACTCTTCCCATTCTCCACCAAAAGTACCTTTTTCCCCCATCCCCCCTTTATCCTCGGCCCCGCCGCTCTCCTCGCCGTCCCACTCCCACCACTCCCACCTCCGATAACTATATAATCAAACTCTTTCACTGTCCCTCTATTTGGAAGTCCCGACATTTTCCTGTTAAATCCAGCCCTAGAAATCGGTAGTGCCGATTTGGCTACTGATGAAATTGCTGAAAACGTGGTTGCGGCGGAGTTTGAGTTAGATGATGATGGCGTACCAGTACTCAATGAATTTGAAGATACGGCAATGAGATTTGTGGGTGGTGTCAGTGTTGTTGTCGTGATTGTAAGGGAAGGGGGACTTGGGCGATTTGCAGACATGGTAGGAGGAGCTCTTTATCACGTTCTTTATGTGAGAGTGAATTTGGAGTGAGGGGTAAGTTCCTGGATGCAGCCACCTTTCTCTGGATAGGCAAGACGAGAATGTAAGACGGATGATAGGAATTCAATATGGTTGGAGGTTCAGGAATGAACGTGTTGGTATGTATGTAAGCGATTTGCAGGCTTGAGGCGTTTTTGTTACAACCTCGAGAGTTTCGAACTGTTTTGAAGAACTAAAAACAAGAGATATATGTCTTGTATAAATACTTTATGCAAAAATTGTGAGATAAGATAACGAAGGAAGTGCTGGATGAGTTTGTTGCTAGATTATTTTTTCTCCTAATGTGTAAGCTATTAATTGGCTGTATGTATGTACAGCTGCATATGATATGCAAGTCAGTCGAGTTACCCCACAACGCTCCAAACCACATCCTTCCACCTACTTTCCTAAAAACGCCATGTGCCAACAAAAGTAGAAGGATAAGATGCATCAACGTCTTCTACCTTTCTTCCTTCTAGGTTGTTCGTCCGCACTTCCAATTGCTTCTGAATCAAGCTGGTAATTACGTCCATCCGATGGACTCTTCCTCCTCATCTCACCCCTTCCCACAGCTACAAACTCTTCTTCGCTCTCGGTATCGTCGCCATCGAGTTGTACTGGCATCTTGAATGCATTGTCTTCGTCCATAACATCCCCCTTGACTGGGTCAACAGTTAGGACATCTATATCGTCGTCCTCAGCATCCAATCTTCTTTTGTGGATCTCTTCCTGTGGATGAATATCGAATTCGTCCTCTCTCTCGATGTACTCAACATTCTCCTCGACCTCGGCAAAATCAGGTGCCAGGGCCGACCATCTCTGCTGCGGAACAATCGACCAAACATGTATCCTTCCAGACTCCAAACCACATGCCGCTATCATAGGCTTGTGTGGATGCCATTCAACCACTCCGTGCTCTTCCTTGGGTCCCTCCAGAATCTTCACCAGACTTCCGTGGTTTCTTTCCCAGATGTAAATATCATGATTGTTGAAAGTGGAAGCCGTCACATATTCGCCTGTCGCACTAAATGCCACATGATTCCAACTCAGTCTGTTTACCACGTCTTGAAATTTGTGCTCGACCTCAATATCTATCGTATCGGGGTCCAGATCCTCTGCTGATAAATTTGGTATTTGTATCGTCCTAATAATTCTATCTTGGGCATTAACCACCACGTCCCGTCCAGAAGTCGTAAGTCGCATATAAAGTAACACCCCGGTGCATAGTTTCGTTGAGTAGATCACTGTCCTCGTAGCCACCTCTATTATATTTAGCCATCCCTTGTTAGTACCCGAAAGTATATGATTTCCCGATGCGGTGAAGATAGCGACTGTAGTAGTTTGTAGTGCGATGGGTTTTGATTCGTCTTCTCCGTATATGGTTCGTTTTTTGATCGTAGAAGGTAGTATATATTTTACCACTTCTAGATTCGTGAGATCTACCAGTAACGGCGGATCTTCAAATAATGAGACCAATATCTTCAGGCTAGAGTGCGCAAAAATGATCAGTCTCCATTCTGAGGGTTAAAGTCAATCCGTATTACTTGACTCACTGTGTCCAAGGATGAAATTCTGCCAAATATACCGGTACCTCGAATCGTACAGTCCTTACAACACTCCCATCCATCAAATCCCAGATATTGCAGGTCCAATCCTGACTTGATGTAAGTAAGAATCTGCCATCGCGCGACCAACTCAACGATTGCACTTGTCGGGTGTGTCCTTTGAGCTTTCGCGCTATGCCATTGGTTTCGACATCAAAAATCACGACTGTACCATCGGTACGCCCTGCGGCAAGGAAGTCGCCTTTGCGATTAAAGCGAACGCACGAAGCATGGCCGCTACGAAGAGTATGTGTAGATGATTCCGGATAATCTTGTGCGAGAACGAAGGGATCAGTCAGTGACAAATTCATAATGCTGGTATGGAGAAGTAAAGACTCGCAGAAGTTCGAGATGCAGGAATCTCAGCCTCGCTTCGAGGAGGTGTAACAAGGCTGACAAAACACGATCACCAATATTAACCTCGATCAGCCAAGATATGTATCAGGTACTCATGATGGTTTTGATTCTGTTTTGCGATAAAGATTGAGTGAGAATTTGATTGATTTACTGATGTACAATATTGGAGAATGCGCTGTGACTCTTAAGTTTCTTTCATGAAAGTGTTGAAGTACAATAGAGTTCTTCGAGTCACAAGCCAATTCTATTACAGCAAAATATACCAATCCACAAAAAATGAATTAAAAATAATGATTAGATTCTGCTTAAGAATAACAGCCAAAAATCTTCCATGCGGTCATTATTAGAACACTGTAAATTGTACAGCCCATACGATCTCATCTAATACGATAAGCATCCATTCTTGCAATGAGTGTAACCTGGGAAATTATTGAATGTGCTTTGGTCAATGCTATTCAGTTGTGGACAGCCCAAATCAAGGAGACGTTGAGCAACAATATCTGAGAATGGCTGAATGTCATTCCCGATACTTGTAAGAATACCATCAGCAATATCAGGAAGTGCTATTTGAGCGGCCTGAAAGACGAAACATTCCAGGTTATTTCCCTCAAGTAAAGTTCCAGTTTCAAACACACCCCCGGTCAAGGACCGAAGATCGACAGGTGTGAAAGTGTTCGGCTTGCCAGTGTTTCCACCAATATCAAGAAGAGGTGGATATTGCTCTGCGAAGTCGAGGACGTCAGCAAGAAAGTTGGCGGTGGTAAATTCATCACCAATAGCTCTCTTGTACCAATTATCTGGGATTCGTTCATGGCCAGGAGTATATTTGAAGTTGCCAGACTCGCCAGTGATGGCGAAGAAAGACATTAGGTCACTTTTTGTTAACGAGCCCTCCGGAAATTCTGCAGATTTGTTGGACATCAATCGAACAGGGAAGTTGTAACCGGCGGGTGAGGCGATTACACCGGCAAAAGGTGAAAAGAAAAAGTACGGGTTCGTCGTAATAGAGTTATTGAAGCGGTCAATTCTGAAGTTAAGAAGTCCTTGATATTGTGCATCGGCACCAACACCCTCAATTAAAGCATCATAGTACTTTTGAAACAAATCAACCTCAACATCGAAGGATTGCCCAGCCAAGTAAAGATCCGGACGAGTTGCAGAAGTGTCAGTTTCGTACTTGTTGTGTGAGCCAGAGAGCCCTCGAGGCTGTCCAGCAAGACCCAAGAGATTGCCCAAAGGAAGGGCATTGTTGGGTGTTGGTCCACCAATCGACCAAGCTGTGAGACGTTAGCACCCGTTCACGAAAAAGAACACTTAGACATGCCTAGCAAGTTGCCATCGAATACGGCGCCATAAATGCTGAGAAACCCTCCAAGATCCAACGCCATGCCAAAGGCAATGTTGGTACCTTCGATAAAATCACCAATGGTTCCAACACCATTGTGAGGAATGTATCCATGGTTTGCTGCAGCATTCAAGCCGGGGCAAGGGCCCCTAACATCTCCTGCATCAAAGTCTGGCGCAACGAACGCATTCTTTCCGGTCGTGCTAACGTACTGCAATGCAGCATTAAAACCGACGCGCTTTTGCAATGGGTCTCGAGCAGCTGTACTTCGCTTGCCAAGCTGTGATTTTGCGAGTCTTTCAGCATATTCAGCAGCCATCCTAGGATACGCAGCGACTTCAGTGGCAGCAAATGCCAATAGCGCGACAGTAATGGCTACCTTCATTGTTGTATGTTATTGTTCGAATATATGAGATGATTTTGTGAGAGTAGATAAACTGATGAAGAAAAAGGTGATTGTAGTTGAGTTGATGCAAAAGAAAAAGACATGGAAGGAATTTTGTTACTTATATCTGTATATCTCCATACTCCGATTTCTCCACATGATCTAGCTGTGACGGTATAAAGTAATTTTCTAGCTCTGAGAATAAAACAGACCTATCAGAGGAAATTCTATTTGATTTCTCGCTGCTTGAAGCAAGACCGAAGATAAGATCATCACATTCTCCGTTGAGAAGTAACACGCCCAACGATCGACACAGATAGAGGTAATGCAATATCTCCATTTAGATGCTGATCATTGGTAAAAACACAACTAAATCAACGGCTGGCGACTTGTCGCCGCTGCCGTCGATTGAAATTCACACACCAAAGTATATTTGTTACAAGAAGTCTGTATGCTAGGCACAGTGTGCCCAAGATGTCCTACCAAGAGCCTGGGACTGGTCATTTGGCGTCCAATGATATTGCAATTAGAATACATTACCAACCAATCCAAAAATTGGCCCGACAGATGAAAAGCCATGAAAGTAGTGCAGTGCGGTATTTTAGGCATCCTTGGCGTGCAGGTATCCTTCCAAACGACTGAAATGTTACTATCAGAAGTTTCGATATCAGTCCTGAGTACATCAGAACAAATTGACCCGATTTCTTCGGCGCGTGTTCAATATTATGACCCTGGATGTGATTGAATGGTTACCATGTAGAGGAGGCAAAGTATATTACTAGTCATTTGGCTTGATTCTACTGTGTGCCTGTGATGCAGCTTTCACTGGCCCTGCAGGGGCAATAGTCAATGCAACCGTGAAATTGTAACTTTTGTATTTTGATATCCTTGTGATTCCGACGTGGAGGATGCCACCGACTTATCAAAGAAACTTCCGATGATGTATGCAGTAGTATGAAAAGTTTAATTGCTGCAATGAAGATCGCAGGATAAGAGGCGTATACTAGGTAACTACCTAGCTTTTTGGGATACGCAAGGCGGTGCAATGAAAGGATAGAACGAAGTATCCGCAGGGGTCTGTCCTTAGCAAGAGAAAAGGCTGTGGAATATGGCTGAGGAGGCAAAAGTAAAAAGACGTTAGAGAAGGGAAGAAGTACTTAAACCACAAGTGGATAGACCTAGCTAATGTCTTTGGGATTAGCGTAGCATAGTTTTCATCAGCAGACAAATGTGATCCCAAGTTGAATACTAGTCAAAGAAATGAGGAATTCAAACAACGTATCTGGGTAGGTATCATTAAAGTTAAACTAGACTTCAGGAAATAATTTCCAACCCAGATAAGATCGGCAGTGGGGGAAGCATGGAATCCACTTCTCCTCTCCTCGGCTGCAGCCTTTTCCGCTCGTTTAGTTTTAGGGGACGTACTAACGAACATTTTCTCCTTAGCCTTGTTTCCATACCCTTTTGTGTCATTCCACTGCTATCACAATCAAGTAAAGCCCAGGCGTTGCTCTGTTCCTGGATTTCCGATTGTTCGGTAAGCATCAGACCCGTTTACCCATGTGATGTACAGTATTTCTGGTGTATCCAGATTAGGATTTCAAGGAGTTGAAGTTTGAGGCAATTCTGTATATTCTGACCTTATCTTCGACCAAGAAGTTGAAACCAACATACTTGCTAAGTTTGAACTGGCCCAGACTTTCATCATTGCCACTTGTCGAATCTGCTGGAAGGATCCTGATGGAGGATGTGCAAAAAGATTTTGCCTCGCCGACATTTCACTACACCTAACTACGGGATTCTTTTTGAGGCCTTATGTTTCGGGCACGTGTAACATCATCAAGGTCAAAAGTTCCAATGCTTACTGGGTAAGGCAAAAATAGGATTGTGAATAGATCGTGAATGGAAACTTTCAGTTCGCGACGACGGTGTTGTCACAGACTTTTCCTTATATTTTGATCATCACTGACGAGAATGGCACACGATTTGGAATACAAGATCATCGACTGTACCTCTCCTACTATCGATAAGATCAATGCTGCAAAGGCAGAAATTTCTCCGGACAAACTGCGAGAGCTCCAGTCAAGAACATCACCTTCGGGATATGAGCAACTTGGCTGGGGTCACGGCTGTGAAAAACTTTTCCATGATTGTCTCGATGTAAGTTTGATCTATCACAACATTTTCACCGCTGACCTAATAGTTATGGAGTGACAGCTATATCAACGACCTACTACAAGGAGCATATAACTCGAAAATTAACGTATCGAAAGTCGTTATTTGGATGCAGAACCCTACCCAACTAATCCGATACAAAGCGGGAAAGGAGCTTGTATTCATATATAGACCGCTTGAAGAAGCGCTTGGTCCACATAATGGCTTTTTCAAAGGGGTAGCAGGATCACATCGTATGGAGCTAGAAGAGTTTCTTAAGGCAGAAGCAATAGATATCCATCTCAAGCCTGGTCAAGTGTTGGTTCTGGATAGGGAAACAATTATAGACTACCCTATGGCGAGGAGGTGGAGTTGGATTGATGAGATGTCTTTCCAAGTCTAAACATTGAAACAAGCGTCGTCTTTGTGTGGTAACACCGGCGCAGCTGGAATGGACTGCACTCATAGCTCTGCATCGCATGCCTGGTAAATAAATGACTAATATCGATGAATTTGATTTGTAGATGTCTAAAGTGGTCGCCGAGTACAGAGACAAGATACCCATCAACAGCGAGAACGATGTTAAGCCACCCTCAATTTATTTGTGATTATCTACTGTTCCATACATAAAACTACAACGCAACAAAGATTTGCAACTATGTGCGCATTCACCCCATTGTAATCGTGGTGGGATTATTGTCGAAAACTCAAAGTGTGTTATCATTGCTGGATGCCAGGGTCAACGTCAAAGGCGAACAGATCTCGTCCGTGAAACGGTGGTAAAAATGATGTTAGATTTTCAATATCGTATGGCCATTGCTGCATGGCCAGCGTTGCGAATGTAGCAGCTGGATCATGCCCATTGATACTTTGGCTGATGGGATTAAACTGCAGCTGGATCATGACCAATCGGCACTTTGGTCGACGGGGTTAATAGCGACGTCTAATGTTTCGGCTTCATAGTTGAGATTTGATGTAGAGGTCTCAGGATTCTTGCAATGTCGTTCTGGAATATAAGTTGGATCGCAATGATGGTCCTTGCAATCGTTCATCAACAGACAGTAATGGCGATCGGCTGCGATATTAATCATGTGATCACATTAGTATGACGCTAGTTCTTTAGGCAAATCAATAGATATCACACAGAACGATATTGAGGCTTCACTCTCCCCAAAAAATTCTAAAACGAAAATGATAACAATAAAAACAGTGGTAAGGTCGGAAATTATGATAATGAGAGTGATAATGAAATCGAAAATGATAATGATAATTAAGGTTTGAAAATAAAGATAATGATAAGATCGAAAATGAAGACGATAAGGACAATAATAAAATCGAAATTGATAATGATGAGGATAATAATGAAATTGAGAATGATAACGATGAGGGCGACAACGAGGTCGAAAATAAGGACGAAAATAAGGACAATAATATTTATTTATTTTTTATATACTTGGTATATTCGCAAATGAATTTAACTCATTTGCGAATGCCCTCACTTTTTCATATTTCGGTATCAACTAGCTTATTCCGCAACCTAGTATATTGCAAAATCAATGTAATTGATTTCGCAATATCAATGTTGCGCAATGGCCCGGAACATATAAATAACCTCTACTCCATCCCAACTCCCTCAATGTCCAACCCTAGCGCCTTCAGCTATTACTCAAGACGCTCAAGCCCACCTCCTTGAATTTTCCCTTGATCTTCCTCTTCCAAGCATCCTCTCCACTTTACATCTCCCGCCCTCGACACTTCTCACAATCACACTCAAACCCGTAGAATTTCTTCAACCCCATTACCCCATGTCCATAATTCACCGTAATTTCTTCTCCCATTTCAATATACCTGATACTGAAATATTTCATCCTTCCTTCCTTATCCGCATCCTCTTCCCATCTATATCTTGAGTTTGCCACACAAGCATGATTAAACCTACTGGCCGTCCCAAAAACGCCCGTAGATAGGTTCTCTACTTTGCCTACTCCAAATCCATTACTATACAAAATGCTTCGGTTTCTGGATTCTCGTGGGTTTGCCTGATAAGCATGAAGTGACAGGAATGCTGCTTTGTGAGAAGGGGATAACGCGGCTACTAGGGCGTCCAGGGGGTCTTTACGTGTCCCTGTGTCGGTGAGGATGACAAGAGGCTTTTCGTTTAAGAGAACAGTGTTAGGCGGTATGGGACAGAGAGCGAATATACCAAGGCCGCCTTTGGGAGAAGTACGGACTTCGATTAGGGTGCCAATGGTTTCGGGAACCCGAAGAGGAGATTCTTCTGAGAAGGCGGGGGGTTCCATGAATGGGTTGGAGGCTGGTTTGCCAACTAGATTCCGCTTAGGTGTCACTGTCGAAGCCGTAGAAGTTGTTGATTTGGGAGTATGAACGCCAATCTTGCGGGGTTTGGGTGGGGTTTGGGTGGGGTTTGGGTGGGGATTGCGCCGTGATCCTAGTTGGATCCAAAGTAAAAGTTGTTAGTAGGTATTCCAAGGCGAGTCATGGGTCTAGACAATATAATTTCTGAATGATGCTGTTTTCGATGATCTAGGGTTTACAAAGAGATTTTCTTTATGAAAACTTTTCTTATAACAGTAAGCGATAGGTGATCGAGCATTCGGTAACCTTACAAGCGCTGCAATATGACATACGTGGGTGGCTTTATTGATTTCACAATAAATGGCATGGCATAGCAAAGAGATTTCGGATAAAGACGATACATTTTGCCGTAGACAACAGCAAAAAACCCCGAAGCTTGCAAAATGTGAGATCAAAACCACCGAAATCGGTGCATTCTACCCGAACATCACTATTTAATCTGAATTCGCTGGATTTCAGACTCTCGGGGATGGTTTTCTTATGATTGCTCCGTGGGACCCGAAGAAGGTAATTGAAACATAATTGTGTTCGGCTTTCAACAGATCTCGTGGCGCTGAGGATTACCGAGCCAATAAAGAATTAACGGAAGCTGGAATTTAGGACGTTGCTCTACTTGCTCGCATGCATTGCCTCAACAGTACGGAGTAAGGTCAAAAGATAATGGCACTTGCCTGGAACGGTTCAAAATAAGTGGCGATAAGAGCCACTGACATCCAATTAATCGACTTATGAAGTTCGGACTTAATTCCTCGTCCGGTCCAGAAATGCGATTTAATGACATATCAGTATAGTCGTACATGTAAACCCCAGTCGTGCGTTCCAAGCGCTGGTCGAAAATGCTGTAAAAACCCCAACGCCTATGCCAACGCCTATGATGCCCCAAAATCCGGGTGAAAGCCATGGTCACCTATGCCGATCTTTGCTAAGTTGTCCTTCATCCCTCTTGGGAAATCCACCAACTCTTTCCGCCTTCCTCATTATTTCTTTACCTTTGTCGCCATCTCTTTCTTCGGCTGGTAGACCCCACCATTCCCTATGGAACTTCTCTTGCTCTTTCCTCCTCGCCTCTTTTGCTTCACGGTCCCGTTGTCTCTGTAATCTCAGGGAAAACCACTCTTCTCTGGCTGCATCCTTTTCTGATTGTGTGGCATGCGTTATCATGCAATTGTTCATCGCTCGATTTTGTTCTCTGCATTTAAACGGAGCAGTGAAGGTTCTTCCGAGAGCGCACTCTGCGAACGCTAAATTCCATCATCAGTCAGAGTTTGTCAAAAAAATATATACATAGGAATACAAACTCTTAATCTCTGCCGCACAATAACTCCGCACTCTCGTATGGTAAACTTCTTGGACTTGGGCTTCTTGTGCTGCGGATAATGGTAAAGGATTTCGTGATGGCATAGGTAGTCTAGGTGCCTTCTCTACCTCCTCCTTTTGTGAAGACATAGCGGCCATTTAAAGTTAATTGAAGAAATAAAATCAGAAACCGAGGCTTATGAAACAAAATTATACTGCACTCCTTCATTCAGAGAAAATCGAATGTTCTGAGGTAGTTTCCTAAGTTGAACTAGTTTATCTTAGCGTGAATGATAAACCCTTGTCGAAATTTTGATAAATCGGTGGAATCTCAATCAAGAAAAACATCCAACAAAGAGCAACGCAACTTCACCAGAACCAGTCAAATTAATTTCAAATCACAAACACTGTCCTCAATCTGATCTGCGCAATAATTACACAATGGATAAAGCGAGTAAATCCGTCCGCGATGGGCGTACCTACAAGGAGAGGTCACAACCCGAAGAGCGTAAACGATGGGGGCTTCTTGAAAAGCACAAGGTATAAAATTCGTAAATTATTACTGCTAAATACTAATTCAATTTGTAGGATTATTCTGCCAGAGCGCGCGACTTCAATAAGAAGAAAGCAAAGCTTAAGGCACTTAAGCAAAAAGTGCTCGAGAAGAATCCCGATGAGTTTTACTTTGGAATGGTGAACAAGAAGGGCCCTGTAAAAACCGGCAAAAAATACACAGGAACTGTGAATGGAGATCGAGGCAATCAGGTTTTAGATCAGGATGCTGTGCGCTTGTTCAAGACACAAGATTTGGGTTACGTGCGGACGATGAGGAATAAGGCATTGAAGGAAGTTGAGGAATTAGAAAAAAGAACCGTGGGCATTAAGGGACGTGGAAAGAAAATTGTATTTGTGGAAGATGAAGAGGAGCAGAAAGAAAAGGTGGGAGAGGACGTTTCCGACATGGATATGGACATGGATTTCGATATCGATGAGGACGAGGAAGACAATGACACAATCAAAGATGAGAATATCGTAGAGGATGTTGCGGCCAAGAATCTTCGAAAGCTTCAGGAAAAGGAGGGACATAAGTTGGAAGTCAAATTATTGATTGCACGCCAACGGCTGAAAGCTCTGACCGAAGCCGAGGAGGCTCTGGATTTACAACGCGCGAAAATGGCTAAATCATCAACAATCGGCGGCATCAACAAAAATGGGGTTAAATTCAGAATACGAGAACGAAAAAGATAGAATTATTTAACTGGCCTTCAGACATGTCGAAAGCTGCATGCTGAAAAGATAACGGCCAAGAGAGTCATGCTGGATTCGAAATCCCTTCATCGACCTGCGATAATAAGATACCCCGGGGATAGCCCAAGGAAGGAAATTAATTACATTCATATCCGAGCCCAAAATCATATCATAGTCGTGATCATATACCGACAACGCCAAAGTTTCATCCTCTTATCCGAACGCGATTACTTTTTTCTTGTCAAACATTTGCTGAGCCCAATTATAATAGCTGCGATTGCTTTCACTGCCATCTTCACGATCCAAGCCATGGCCTTCACCATCATCCAGAGCAAGCCGCAAAACCCTGGCACCTTTTCCTTGTCTTTGACCTTTTCTTTCGTCGGGACCATCTTGTATTTTGGGCTCTCTTGGCTTTCTATATCCAGTTCCATTTGTTCCCCCCTCAAAAATGATTTCCTCTTTGATTTTGGAGTATCTGGCTGTATTGGTGCGCCAGGGGGTGCCTCAAATCTCTCAATGTGCATCCTTTTCTCCTCGTCCATCGCAGCCAGCATGACAGCGGCGATCGCCACATCCACAATGTAGAAAGCATCTATTCTGGCAGCCACCCCAGTATCGATTTCCAAGAATCCTGTTCCACTGCCATCTCTCACCAAACGCACAAGATTGTGTGGTAGTTCTGGATGCTCAAGCGTATATTCAACTCTGGACCAAGCTGGTGATGAATTTATCGCTATGAGAAATGGGGTGCTGACTGCGGGATGTCTGAGGTAAAATTTCTTAGTATCATCGTCCCACAACAATCGTCCGCACTCTCGCTCGGCTGCTGCCAAAACTAAGGCACCGTCTGCCATATTTGCTCGCCCAGCCAGGTCGACTGCCATACTTGAGGCTGCATGGGGGTATAAAAGAGCCACCAAGCCGTCATTTGGTGGCAAGCGCCGCGAATATTCCTCGAGCGTCGTGATCAATACTTCCATTTGAGAATCGGCCCTAGGAAATACCCCACTCTTTGGGGATTGTGACTTCCTCGGAGATTTGGCAGGGTTTTGCCTTGTCATCGTTACTTGAGCTGAAGTTGAAGTCGGATCAAGACGTAATGTGTAAAAAGGCTGAGTAGCGGAAGAAAGAGTGTGGATAGGTTCTTTTACGGCGCTATTCATTTTCATAATGAACTTTTGACCTTCAGATGCCGATGCTTTCCATCCATTGGTGACTTTCCATAGTTCCTTCAATTCGGCGGAGGTTGATGGTTCAGGCCATGTCTCGTCTTGAAGGCCTCTTCCAAACTGACCAGGCGATTGTGGGCCTAACGACATTGGACTGCCCATACCGGGGCTTACCTCGTTGATTCCGGGGGAGTATGGTTGTCGACTGATAGCATTCTGTGGAATGTGCCGGGGACTCTGCTGTGTTGGGTAATATTGTTGATATTCTAATGGAAGTTCGGGATTATATCGAGGGAAAATGGATCTCATTACTGGCTCTTCTCGATGGTGGTGCTGACTATATCTGGATGAATTACTGTTGCTTCTCACAAGTGTAGGTGCTTCCGAAAATGAAGTGTGAGACCTCGGACGTTCATATGCAAGCACGGCTGGAGAGGGTATGTTCATGGGCAATGCTCTTCCGTCGACGAACATATCAAGCGACTGCGAACGATTCGCAGGACCCAGATCGAATGTGGACGTCGGAAGATTTCGCTCATCGCTGTTACTTTTCCAAGTTTTCTTCTTGGATGGTGGAGGTGGAAATAATTGCAGACCCATACTGACTGGTTTATCTGACATAATGGAAACAAATCTCGCAATGTTACAATTTCGATATTTTATACAATTTTTCTCCCGGCACACATATCAAGAATATAGAAAGGAGCACGACAAGTATACATATATACATCAAAACCTCATTTTTGACAACACCATAAATCCCCCGGTTCATGCAGCCCAAAATAAAAAGCTCCCGGAGACGATCAATTCTGCGACCGTGCTGGAAATAGATTTCGGGCGTGCCTTACCGCTATAAATCGACGAATTCGATTGATCCGATTTATTTTGTACGCGGGGAAGAAAACCTCGTTAGCGCCAACATGTACTGTGACAGCTATTGTGATTGGTGGTGAAACATTTCTGGGCGCTTCGGATAACCAACCAAAGTTCAAAACCTCAACTACCTTGTACCTCAATCACAGAGCATTTTCTAGTGGATCGGAAGATTTTTATTTATGGAAATGTGAGGGGTTTGCTTTTATGGTCTTATCGTGTTTATCTTACTAGTTTGGTTGGTTTGTGAAACATATCCATTGATTCATCCAAATTCTGTTCAATACTGCTTGCCGAATCGGGAACATTTGACTTTGACCCTTCAAGTTGCTATAAGGGTCAGCCAATGATTGTAGGATTTCAACAAGCCTTAGGAGGCATCATCGAGGAATTCACGATACTTGAGGGTACTACTGACATCATCAGCCCTAAACGATGATCAGCGTAGCTCAGTGACTGGAGCAGTAAAAACTTTGAGCTGACAAGTTATAAAAGCTGCTCTTTTCCCCTCAAATATTTTTGAAAGTTGGGGCGGTGTATCGAGTTTGAGATTTTTATCGACCTTGACAATATCGATGCTTCTATATGTATCGTGCAAAATAAACAATGAGGTTTCTCCACAACATCCAGCCATCTATTTACATGATGCAGATAGTCAAATTTTCAGCCGGGTCGAACAGTCGTGTCCTCAATTGGGCTGTTGAACGCCTCTCGGTCGCTTCTAAACACGGGTCTCGACGCTCGAATATGTACCGTATAAACGGATCTCCGATACTTCTGCGCCGTCGGTTTCGGATCATGATGGCCTCGAAACATCTCATCACTCACCAATTACAATGACAAGTGTTTCCGGCATCAAGATAACAACCGTATATATTTACAGGCTATTCCTCAATCTACAGAGATACGAAATTCGAGGTACATTCCTAGATCTATGTCCGGAACTATGCCTTGAATCTGTTGATTAAATGCCCAGATGCTTTTGATCAATGCCATAGTCCGGGCTACAGTCCAACAATTCCCAGTTCCTGAACCTAGGATTGATCATTCAACTGATATGGGATAACCAATTCATTTTAGACATTTAGTTCTACTAACTCACAGCATTATGGGTCATGAGGTTTGACCTGTTTTTTGAACCATTGGAAATCCCGATGACGCTCACTATGAAGCTAATTTATCATCATCATCACCTTGCACGATGAAACTATCAGGAGCTACAACAAGCTGAGAAAATCACCGTGGTTTTGGTTGTAAGCAACACAGTCAGGGGCTACCAGTAGTTTTGATCGCGAGAAATTCACAGAAATCTATTCATAAACAAACAACTTCTTTGTGTCATTATTCAAACCAGAGCTTTCAGTAATTCCTCCCGTCAGTTCAACTCGAACGCCACCAAGGTTTGCTACTATGACGCCGCTATGATCTAGTAGGCTGTGTAACCGTCGACAGTGAATCCAAAGCTGTGCCCGATTGTGTAATGGTTTCCTTGCTCATCGTATTGCCCGGTCTCAATTGCTCTGTCAGATCCGTAGGAAACGGTGAAATATGTGCAAGTACTGTAACATTGGGAAGTCAGTAATTGCCAATCGGAGAAGCTTTTTGAAGTAAAATGTGGGAGCAAGACTGAACAAGGAGATGGAGGGGTTCGAGGAATAAAAAGGGGATCTTACAATACTCCATTCCGTCCATTCTCGTACAAGATATAAGATACGAAGAATGCACAGCCAGGGTTACTCTTTGCACTGCACGCGGCCGCACAGACAGTTGGATCATAAGGCTGAGTCTGAGGGAAAGCCTCCACGCCCACTACTCATGAATTAGTAAAATCTCTACGGGCTCGACTTCGCGAGAATTCCTTGGCACTTACTATATGTTGTAGTGTTGGCGGGGGCATCAATGGTAGCAGTTCCAAAATCTTGTACTCCTCCATATCCCGGGATTGCTGGTGGAGCAACCGCATTATATGCGTTCGAACCAGCAATCACAACTTGGAAATCAGCTTGCCACTGGCCGCTGTTTGTAGCCAATGAAGGATTCAACAAGCCACCAAATAGTGAACATTTTATAAGTGTTTGGGATGGAGGATTTGGACAATCATCCGCGTCTGGAGCGACGGTTGGATCTCGCTCGAAGACTAGAGTCATCAGCTTTTACGCAAAAATTAGCAGAACAGCACTTACAGATATCGAAAGAAGTGCAGCCCTGTATGTCATTGCATGCATTGGCACATATGGCAGGATCGTAAGACGTGACAGAGTCGGAGATATATGTCAAGTATGTGGCGGATTCAGCAGTGGCCTGAACATTTTGGAAGCCATCGACACGAACATAGCCTGGAGGAGTCACCGCATTCAGTGCTGCATCAGAGAAATTTGGATCTGCTTCGAAGGCTGCCGCGGTGTCCGGACTGTTGACCCTAGGTCCATTTCCGGCAGGCAAGACAGCGCAAGTACTTGGACAAGTGCTGCGCTTATGTCTACGGTTGATCACGGCGACAGATGCGGTAGCGGCTGCAACAGCAGCATGTGCTACAGATTTTGGATTGTATGTTATACTCGCTGTCACTGTGTTTCCGGCGGGAGCTCCTCTAGCAGGAGCAGTGGGAACGGCCTTATATGCTGAAATATTGAGTGTTCGGAGTTTGAGGACTGGGTTGGCCGTGGCTACAGCTAAAAGAGCCGAGAAAGCAATTGTCAATTTCATTTTGGCAGAATCTGTTGTTTTGATTGTGGAAAAGGAGATATTAAAGAAGTGAAGATTGAAGCTCGTGTTGATCTGATTCTTTCTGGTGAGATCTGCAAATGTGAGGCTCTTTATACTTTTTTCATAGTCCGCAGTCACCTCGTTCTATCTGGGTGCTCATTTTCCAGCCGAACGCCTTCAGCTTCCTTGCCACTTCCAAAACAGTACATTGCTATTCAAAAATACGAAAAGTCATGCTATTCTCATCATTTTGCCCCCAATATTGTTCTCAATTGAGGGGCATTTTCACGCCTCAGGGAAACCCGAAAGTGGAAGCCTAGAGATAGGTATCTTCAAAGACCACATTTTGATCCTTTTCTGCCGTTGGCTTCCTTTCCTCGAATGAAATAGCAACACTTCTGACGCCACATAAATTAGGAAGACCTGAAAGGGTGTTGTCAGACACGGCAAAGGTTCACAAAGTGGGAGGAGATGGAGCGTGCACTCATCGCACGTTTTGTTTCAACGGCCATTGGTGCTTGTCCATTTTATCAATGTATGTATGTACAGAGTACAACATGAAATTCCGAGCCAAACTTTACTTCACGCATATGGCTCGATATTCTCAACCAACTTATCAGTAGAAACAAATGGTTGATGACTGAATCAGGAGGGAGGGTATCGACCAAAACCCCTTTCTCATACCTCAATGCTACTTCGAATAGCAAAGTGAGGTCTGTTTTTGAAAGCCAAGTCTTTCATTTGGTTGTTTCTCAATGAATGTAACATTGATGGATTTCAACGCCTGAAGGTGTGGGTAAAGGTTGAGGCTGAACAACATTGGAATTTCCTGCTGATCTAATAAGTCAATAGTCGTGTTATGTAGACAGGGCTAGAGATTTATTACCAAGGAACCTGCAATTCGACAAAATCTTAGCGTCACCAGGGCCCCATGTACACTGCGGGTCCTCAACACACCTTCGCGAGCATCACACATCGGGTACGGCCCGTAGAAGTACTTTGAAAGCTTGCAGGATACTCTATCTTATCAGGAAATAGGTTGTGGTGATCGCTTGAAGATTGTGCTATAATGTGAAATTTCCTCGAGCTCTGTTCGAGTTTTGATAGTGCAAGTCTTCATCTTAGCATCTATTTTCTCCTCTACTACAGCGAAAATGCAGAGAGCTACTTCTCAAATCACTACTTCGAAGAGTACCCCTCAATCTGAGGAAAACAGCCGTGCACAAACTCCTGTGGGCACTTCCAACCCATTCGCTACACCTCCATACTCAAGACCTGCCTCGACAATTGGGGCTCGATCTGGGTTCCAGTATGCCGAAGTTCCTGGAACGGGATATTTTCGATCTCGTCGCGTTCGCAAAGCAGATGCCGTACCTCTTCCTGTCAACAAGAAGACAAAGAAGGAGGCACTTTTATGGGTTTTCCCCCTCTGCGGCTTGCTTCTAGGATTAGGTCTAACAGGCCTCATTATCTACTTGAAAATAGCCAGTATTACACAACACAAGTACTGCTCAGTCCTGTCAGAAGACTTTTCCTCTGGTACTTTGGATCCTAATATTTGGACAAAAGAAGTTCAAGTGGGTGGTTATGGGTTAGTTTCTTCCCTTACGTACATGCTTTCAGACTCTGACAATCAACCAACACAGAAATGGTCAATTTGAGCAGACCACGACAGATGCCGAAAACCTATTTATTAAAGATGGCCAGCTGTACATTAAGCCTACAATTCAAGATGCATCGTTGATTACCACCAACAGTATCATCAATCTCACGGCCGATGGAACTTGCACAACCACCTCAAATATCTTTATCAATTGTGTCACTTCTACAAACACAACCAACGGGACTATCGTGCAACCGGCCAAGTCTGCTCGCATCAATACCAAGCTTGGTGCTACCATTAAGTACGGGAAAGTGGAGGTTAAAGCCAAACTCCCGAAAGGAGATTGGCTCTGGCCAGCGATTTGGATGCTGCCGGTCGAGGATACCTACGGAGCCTGGCCACAGAGTGGTGAGATCGACATTATGGAATCTCGTGGCAACAACTACACCTACAGTCTTGGTGGCAACAATTTCGTATCCAGCTCTTTGCATTGGGGTCCTGATGAAGCGAGCGATGCATACAAAAAAACTACCAACGTGAGAGCTGCCTTGCATTCCGAGTTCGGTGATGATTTTCACCTTTACGGCTTGGAGTGGACCGAGAAGTTTATTTTTGCATACATTGATGATACGCTGCGCCAAGTCATGTATTGGCCTTTCAAGAAGCCATTGTGGCAGCAAGGAAATTTCCCCTTGAGTGATACCAATGGGACAGCGATTGTGGATCCGTGGTCACAAACTGGCCGAAAAAATACCCCGTTCGATCAAGAATTTTATCTTATCTTGAACGTTGGTGTTGGGGCGCAGAATGGCTGGTTCCTGGATGGTGCAGATGGAAAACCATGGGTTGATGGAAGTCCATCTGCAAAGCTTGATTTCTGGAGAGCTCAAAATGAATGGCTTCCTACATGGGAGAAGAATGGACAAATGATTGTGGACCAAGTGCAGATGTGGCAACAGTGTGATTGAACTAAGCTTGACAGGGGAAGGGCACGAACAAGCAACGATCGTCGTAGATAGGATAGGGAATGGACCTTGAAGGATTTCGTTGGATGTGATTAGCTTAATGAAAGTGTGTTTATTATTAGATGGAATCGGGATTAAACACAGCAACACCGTTTATCTTAGGTTATGGAATATGATTTTGATCTTCATTCACGATGCACACATTGCACACATTGCACACATTGCATATCTACCGGAGAGAGTGCTAAACAAACAAGCTCTGCATCGGAATAAAAACGCACACGGGCGAGATCTTCCTGACCAAGGATGCTTCATTGTTTCTTTGGGTTGCATTCAATATCAAAATCCACCTTTGCGAGATTGAACAAATTGACCGAAATGTCTTTTAATAAGAATGATATTGATGGTCCGCGTCTTCATGTACTACGGAGCAAAAACAACCTAGAAAGCGTCACATCGAGTCGGTTAGAAACCAAGCTTTTGGATATTACTTGCTCTTCCGACCGTTAAAGTGTGGAATATTAGAGATAGGTACAGGAACAACTGCAGAATAATTTCCGGAACGGCCTCCCGTTTGGAATTTGTTTCGTATCCTACTGCAGTACCCCCACCTGTCGACCACTATCATGACCGAATTTCTGACTGCCAACAATATTCCCCTTTCGAAAGCTTACATTTCCCATTTGCATCTTGCATGCATAGCTCAGGGACCACAACTTTTATGGCCGACGGTACACAGCAGTAAAACGTCTTATGTCCTTATCATATCATCTTAGATTGTCTAAACACTTCAATGTCATTTTCACATGTAAATGCACATTATGCTTCGTTTGGAAATTGTTGGGACCTCATTCACGCAGGTTCTCATCGTGGCAACAATTGCCACCTACCCAAGACGACTTCCATTCCTGATCACCCAATTACGCATATGTACTATAACATCATGTCTGTGTTGTGTATCTCGAAATGCCACTACCAAATGTACCAAATGTCAAAATCTCAACTTCGATTCTTCGCAACGGTGCAGATATGGAAATCTCTTCTGCGCATGTCGTAACGGCCAATTAAGCCAACAAGGGGCTCCTTGTGGGTTGTCGTTCAACCCTTGTAGAGCATCACTGCTATGTGTGGGTAATATGTGGATCGTTATAGGTTAGCAATACGGGCGGCTGGTAAACCATTGCATATTCTCCTACAGAGTACGTATACCGCTGGCATCCTAGATCACATTCGTGCAGCCTTCGCAAACGTCACTCAAACTGACAACCCAGCGGCAGGACAGAAGTATGCAACTCACATTCAGCTGAACATCAGAAAGGTGTTGTACCCAGATTCAGCCTTCTCGGTGGATGCGATAGAACAATTATTTCGGACGAATACAAGCGAATGTGACAGAGCAAGATATGGCTGCCACGTTTGATCTACTACTTGGCTTCATTCTGATATCCATTCTTGTTGTGATTGGCAATAAGCTTTCAGATTTGGCAGGCCATGGACCATTTTGAGCGTATCGTTTCCTAGCCTGGAAAACTCTCCGACTTTTCGACCCGTAATCTTGAACAGTGGTGCTGTTGAAGATCAATAGTCTCAAAATCAAATGAAAATGGTGAACAATATCAGCTAGACGCGTTTACAGAGTTACCAAGCATTGAGATGCCGTTGAACTGTCAAGATTTGTCAAAATTTGTCAAAATTTGCGTTTATCTGTTGGAGCATGCATCGCGACATATTGAGAGTTCGTGGTGGATGCGATCATACCCTGATAAGCAACCCTTGTTTTCGGATTGCAACTTCAGTATTTTCATGCAGGCAAGATTCATCTCAACTGTATGTACAACGATGCTATCGGCCAGGAACGCTTTGACTTGCACAATCTTTTCTCAAGCCCAACAGAAGCGACGTCTAGCCTCTAGGACCTAAAATGCATGAGTATCTCTTCCAATCAGCATTCAAAATTGTAGATGCTCCCTGTCTGGTTGGACCTAGATCACCATCAAGCGATAGATCTTCTCAAGGATAGCTTCAAGTATTGATGAACCTCAGCTCAAAACTGCGACATGCCTTTCGGGCATTGGCCGGCCCGATATTTCTGTATCTCTAGGAATTAAAGTGGGAATTTAGGAGTGATATCTTCAAGGATACAGGGTGTTCGGCCAAAAGCCTTCAACAGTGTCGAAGGATATCGATTGACTAGGGTCGAGATTCACGTTCGTGCTTTCACCTCTTGCACTCAATTCTAGATGTGGTGCTTCGATCAACCTTCATGAAACCTTTCCGCTTAGCCTGAAGTTGGACCCTGTGTCTATCTATTCTGAGCTGACATACGAAAACGGTAGGTTATCGGCGTCGCCTCCGTGAACATGTATATTATGTGTTTGTCTTCGTTCATGTGTCTATCCGTTCCTCTTTTCCTATCGTCGTGCAAACCACTTTCTTTACCTGAGCTACTTTACCTCCACTCTTTTAATTATGGGTGTTCTTAGCTATTTCAAGATTTCAAAAGGCGAAAAGTCTAATTCAAGCAAAGAGAAATCTCCAGCTGGCCCAAATGCTGTCGTTGAAAATGATTCACCTCGTCATGGCTTTGCCGAACCATCACCTACTGCCTCGAGCAGGGTTAGCTTGTCCAGCAACAATCGTTTAGATGATATCAGACATCAAGTTATTCTGAATTATCTTTGGCAGAAACAAAGAGGTCTGATGTGGATTATGGATAATTCAGGACAACATGAGGGTGTTATGGTACGCAAAGACCGGACAGAATATCTCTGTCGTCCTCCAGCCCTAGCTAGCTCCACCTTTGGTAGAGCGATGAAGATTATGAACGTTTCAGTAAGTGCCCCTCTCTAGCCTCAAACTTAAATTTGGCAAGAAAACATGACGCTAATGTGGGACATAGGCTGCTATGACCATCAACTCCACCGTCGTTCAACCATTTCTCACAAGATCGCCCGACGCTCTTGATGTTCCCCTCACAAACGGCCTTAGGGTACAAATTCTACCAACCCTTGAAGACCTTCCTCGTGCTCGCAGAGCTCACTACGCTGCTTTCATTGCTAGAGAAGCTCTCCTTGTCGTTTGGGAAGATGACCCAACACTCCTTTTCGAAAGAGCCAAAGCAATCGAGGACGGTTTACTACAAACTATCTGGAATGCCACAGACAATGAAAAGATTGAAACACTACCTCGAGCTCAGGTCAGTGAGGTTGATGAAGAGTCAGGACAACCTGTCGAAGAGAGACCGATCATGTATCTCAACGCATTCATGGTCGGGTGCTCGATCTGTCTTCTGGTGTGTATTATGGGTCTTGGATATGCCCAGCTTGCGCTAGAGGTTGTCGTCTTGAAGCATTGGATATCCCTTTGCTACCTGATCATGACCCCAATATACTGCTTCTTCACCTTGGTATGTCATAGGCAATATTAAAGACCATCTCTATGGCTACTAACTCCAAGCAGTTCTTTACAAACGTAGTTATTGGTGTTCTCATGCAATGTTTCGGTCCAATTCAGCAACTTTCCAAGAACACCAAATTCTTCTCTGCCAAAGCACCACCTCGTCTTCTGACCACGACACTACCACATGTCACCATTCAATGTCCTGTGTATAAAGAAGGATTAGCTGCCGTCATTGCTCCAACAATCTCCTCAATCAAGAAAGCAATTTCTACCTATGAATTGCAAGGCGGGTCCGCAAATATCTTCATCAATGACGACGGTCTCCAGCTTCTTGACGAAGCCACTCGCCAACAAAGAATCGACTTTTACGCTGATCATGGCATTGGCTGGACCGCCCGTCCTCCCCATGGTCAAAATGGTTACACACGCAAAGGAAAGTTCAAGAAGGCCTCAAATATGAACTACGGACTTGCGTTGTCCAATTCTATCGAAGAGAAACTTCAAGATATTGAGAGGCCCGCTACTTGGACTCAAGTTGACGAAGTTGCTGCTTTCGAATCTTGTCTTGCGGAAGTTCTTGATGAGAACCCTGAAGCATGGGCCGAAGGAAACATCAGGGTTGGTGATTACATTCTTATCATCGACTCGGACACCCAGGTTCCCGAAGATTGCTTACTTGACGCTGCTAGCGAAATGGAACAATCTCCGGATGTAGGCATTATTCAGTTCTCTTCTGCCGTCATGCAAGTATCGCACAACTTTTTCGAGAATGGCATTACCTTCTTTACCAACCTTATCTACTCTGCTATTCGTTATGGTGTTGCAAATGGCGGTGTGGCAGCATTCGTCGGACACAATGCAATCCTTCGATGGTCTGCTATCCAAGAGATTGCTTTCGATGACGAAGAAGGTCATGAACGATTCTGGTCCGAGTCCTGCGTCTCAGAGGACTTTGACATGGCTCTACGATTACAACTTAAGCAATATACAATTCGCATGGCTGCATGGGCCGGCGACGGATTCAAAGAAGGTGTATCCCTCACTGTCTACGATGAATTGACTCGCTGGCAAAAATATGGTAAGTGAAAACACCCGTTACGACTGTGGCTTCTGCTAACCATCCTCTAGCCTACGGCTGTAACGAACTTATGTTTAACCCCATCAGAACCTGGCTATGGAAATCTCCATTTACGCCTCTCTTCCGCAGATTCATCTGTTCCGGTATTGATATCGGTTCGAAAGTTCAAATCGTCGCGTATATTGGCACGTACTACGCATTGGGTAGTGCGTGGATAATCTGTGTTGCAAACTATGTGTTCGTTGGTCTCTGGAACGGATATCTCGATCGTGCCTATGTCGGTTCATGGCAGAATTGGCTCGCTATTACCGTCGTGTTTACCGGAGCGGGTAATGTTGGTCTTGCTGTACAACGTCATCGTTCTGGTGAAAAGTCTTTCCTTCCTGCTAGTAAGTTCTCCTCACCACATTCTCTTCACTCTTACCGCCATGTCTCGCATTTGTTCTACTACCGCACTCAAACTAACACCCTTTCCCCGCAGTCCTCGAAAACTTAAAATGGTGCTTCATGTTCATGATATTCTTCGGCGGCGTCTCCCTCCACATGTCCCAAGCCCTTCTCTGCCACATGTTCGAAATCAACATGTCATGGGGCGCCACATCCAAAGAAGTCGAATTCTCCAATTTCTTCCTGGAAGTGCCCAAGATTCTCCGAACCTTCAAGTACACATACGTCGTGTGTATTTTCGGCATCGTAGCCATGATCATCATGGCCAAAGCAACGTTCCTCCCATGGAGCTGGAACATCGATGATTTTATCGCCATTTTCCCCTTGGGCGTTATGTGTGCTAGTCATTTGTTGTTGCCCGTGGCGTTAAATCCGGAGATGATGACCTTTAGCTGGTAGACTTCGAGGGATGCCCATGATGTGATGTCTTGTGGGTTAATTTTTGGTTGCGAGGGGATTCGACGGTATATTGGTGTAGGATCTTCTTTATATTCAATTACTCGCATACAGTATTTAGTATAATACTATCTATACTCATCTTATAACAAAAGGATAAAGGTATAAATTTAATGATATAAACTGGTTGGGTTTATAGTATATATTGTCTGGTACATATTATACCAATATGAATAGTTCTAATTTCATATATTTAATATAAATCTACATTTCACACCGAGCGCAATCCCCCTCGTGCCTCTGAACACCCATCATTTACCATCCCTTATATCCAAATATATTCTTACTATATCATCACTATCAACATTTCTATTCTATTCTATTCTAATCTCATTAATAAATACAACAAGCAATCAAACAAAACCATTTACAATTCTTATCCCTCATGAAAAAATCACAGAGTACAAATAATCACATAGTGTAAATAATCACATATTTGATTCTAATCGTTCTAATCATCAGCGATCCAATTGTTCAAACTCATTAGCTTCGATGAGGTTTCCTTCGTAGTATCGATAGAAGACGTAGTGTTAGTAATTTGGAGACGGAATAAAAAACAAACTCATTACACATATCTTATCAGCACAATATTGTGAGCTTCCACGAGCAAATGTCTATTCCGAATTTGCGCAAACCATCAGGTTAAATTAACAGGTGATTGCAAAATTCATACACTAAGCTCACCAATAGGATCGCACAACAATCCAAGCCATGTTGTTTTCTTTGATTTCCTAAAACATTGTTGCTATGTTTGGTTACTTTTGCTTCAAAGCCTCTAATGAGTGAGAACCAATGATGTGTGACTTATTTATTCCTAAAGCAATCGTGATTGTAATTCTCCAAGACTTATGTTCGTCTACAAGTGATGTGTATGAATGAATGAATATTAGAGGTTGAAGGTAGGTGGATTGTTATGATGCAAACTTTGAGAACGCAAAAAATGAATGAATAATGTCAAACCATATATGTTATATATTTCATATATATCGATCCCAATCTGCCAGTCCTCTTTCTAATTTCCAAGCAACTTCTCCTGCATTGTTCTTCACAACTATCTAGTACATGGCAAGATCCCAAATATCACTCAGCTGGATACCACGGTCATTCTGAGACTCAGCACTTTGAATCTCCTCCTTTGCCTCACCGTAAAACTACAGCTCCCGTACCCTTCTTAAATCCTGACAAACCTCAAATCTTTTGTAACAAGTTACGCGAGCCAGCTCCGCGTTTTCGAGCCCTTTTCAGGGCCCCTTTGACGCTTTACGAGAGCAGTTGCTTTGAAAGCGATATTCCGCGAAGACTGCGAATCCCCCATACTAAACACAACTCCCAAAACTCCGCCAAAAATCCCTCGAACCTCAAATGTCCAAGCCTGAGAGAATCGGCATGAACCCCAAGGTCGAAGTTGAATACATCGACCAGGTCAACCTCCCCGGAGGCGCACCCGTAGCATTTGTGTACCAGAAAGGCTACATGTTCCGCGGAATCAAATTCAGAAAGGGACGGCAGCCAGGATATCGCTCAACATGGGTGAAAGATGAGAGATCTCCTCATGCCGAAGGGCATAATGGACATGTTATAGGCGATTGGTGGCCATATCGCCTTTGCACTATGCGCGATGTGGTACACGGAACGCTCAAAAATGGCATCTGTGGAAAGTCTGGTCATGGAGCTGTGTCTATCCTGATGGGGTCAGAGAGCAAATACAAGAACAGAGACGATGGTGATGTGGGTCGCTTCTCCATCATATCATATGCAAATAGCTGTAGCTAACGAAATACACACAAGGTGATTGAGTACTGCGGCGACAAAACAAACTTGATGGATCTGAGTTTCGAAACGGGCATGTTGATTCGAGTCATACGTGGAGCTAAGGACGGATCTAAGGTTGCTCCATCTGTAGGATTTAGATACGACGGACTGTACAGGATTGAGAGCAAGGAAGAACTTCCGGAGGAGGGATACCATCGGTGTAAATTGGTACGGGATAAAAATCAGAAGCCGATTCGGAAGGTACATCCCACGGTTGATGAGATGGATGAGTTTATTGCTCGGAATAATTGGATTTCATCCAAAAGATAGGAGGTAGCGGGTTATGTATGTTTATGTTTTGTCGTAGCTAGAGTTTTATCGAGGTTTGAATAAAGTTGTGCTTTCCTAACTGTTGTCTCCTTCATCTAGTAGGCTCCTTACCACCGAAGATCCTCCGTGAAACGAATCAAAATAGGGATGATTGGCTGTGCAGGCCTTGAAGCTTGACAATATATCATCTTGAGTTGAGATGATATGAAGAAGTTATGCTAACTAGACGGATTGATATTGATTCCTGATAATCTCCTCGGGTATTTTATCAATCATCAACTTTGGTATCACTAGTCTTGCATTGAATCTCACAATATATTATTATCAGGCCCTTTATCAAAATCCTAGAACGTAGAACATATCATAATCAACTTCCCCCTTCTTCGTATATACTATCACCAATCGATAAGAATGTATTCATGCTAAATAGCCCCCTTTCATGAAGAAAAAATAAAAATAAAAATAAAAATAAAAATAAAAACCCAACAGATCACATTCATCTCCAATTTTACCCCGGAACAAGGGAGAATTTTCCGAACTTTGTCTTTTAGGCTAAATGATAATTGTGGCTCTTGTATTCAGCCTCAAAGTGGGGATAGTATGAATGTAAGTGCGTGTAAAGTATAAATGAATATAAATTTAAATTTAAATGCGAATAAAGTATACAAATATAAATATGAAAGTAATAGGTCCATCAGTCTAGGAGTCTAGCTGAGATGTGTGTGAAATTTATCCTAATACAGCTTTTCAGTGTCCAGATTGCTATGAGCAATTAAAAAGGTGCTTCAGAGACAAGATA
>NGKH01000006.1:819127-870750 GCA_002162575.1 Sclerotinia glacialis | reverse complement strand
ATAGTATATAATAAATAGAACTATTATCAATGCTGATATTGACGACATAATATTTTGAGGAAGGTGGCAGAGGCCAAGTAGAACTTTAGAATGTATCTTTACATATTTACATATGCCACTGAGTAAATGAATTAACTAAAGAAATGACACAATTATGTCTCTGGATCAATTCTAATAAGAAGCTTACCCATCCCATCTATCAAACTTTCCATGAGCTTCTTCTCATATTACCCCACCTCCACCACCCCACCATCCCACCTTCCCAGTATTTACTCAACCCCGCTCTCCCAGAGGAAAAAAAAAGAACACTTCACAATACACAAAACCATTCAACAATTCTCTTTTCCTTGCATCTCTACCTTCATCAAGCCTTTCTTCAAACCCTCTACACACGCACCAAAATATCAACCATGGCCTCCCCAACCCTCAAACTCAACTCCGGATATGAGATGCCACAAGTGGGTTTCGGCTTATGGAAAGTCGACAATGCCACTTGCGCCGATACAGTATACAACGCCATTAAGACCGGATATCGTCTTTTCGACGGTGCATGCGGTAAAATTTCCCTCCCATCTCCCATTCTGCAAGCCCCCAAAACGAATAACTAACACGTCAGCACAGACTACGGCAATGAAGTCGAAGCCGGACAAGGCGTCGCCCGCGCCATCAAAGAGGGCCTCGTAAAACGCGAAGACCTATTCATCGTGTCGAAGCTCTGGAACAGCTTCCACGACCAAGAACGCGTGGGCCCCATCGTGCGCAAACAACTTGCCGATTGGGGTATCGATTATTTCGATCTGTACATTGTGCATTTCCCCGTTGCGCTGCGCTACGTGGATCCCGAGGTGCGTTATCCACCGGGATGGGAGTACAGTGGGAAGGAGGGGGATGTGCAACAGAGCAAGGCGAGTATTCAAGAGACGTGGCAGGCGATGGAGAAGCTGGTTGATGAGGGCTTAGCGAAGAGTATCGGAGTGAGCAACTTTCAGGGCGCGTTGTTGATAGATTTGTTGAGGTATGCGAGGGTTAGACCGGCGACGTTGCAGATTGAACATCATCCTTATTTGGTTCAGAATACGTTGTTGAAGTTGGCCGAGAGTGAGGGTATTAAGGTTACTGCTTAGTGAGTTATTCTTGTTCCGAGGTCTGTTTACAATGTTGCAGTACACTGATGTAGATATCTAGCTCATCATTTGGTCCACAATCATTCATTGAGCTTGGATGGGATCACGCTCAAAAGACGCCTCCACTCTTCGAGCACCCAGACATCTTAAAGATCGCCGAGAAGACCAAGAAGACTGCCGCTCAAGTTTTATTACGGTAAGTTTCCATTTTCCCAGCCTCACCCCAATACTGACCCCTCGCAGCTGGGCAACCCAACGCGGCCTTGCCGTCATCCCCAAATCCAACAACCAAGCCCGTCTGGAACAAAACTTACACGTTGTCGATTTCGATTTGGAGAAGGAAGATTTAGAATCGATCACTAAATTGGACCGAAATTTGAGGTTTAACAACCCTACTGATGTGAGTTTAAATTCTTCTTTCGAAGCTGATGGTTGAATGTTTTAACGAAAACCCCTCAACTAACATGACAATTCACCTCTTAGTATCTCGGAACATTACACATTTTTGCATAAGCATTATAAAGATGATAAAGATTGAAGACATGTTTTACTGCGCCTTCATTTCGCTTTATTGCTGGACATGATATCTAGATATTCAACGTCTTGAACAAAAAAAATTATACCATCCGTAGTACAGTCTCCCATCCACTTTGCAATGCAACATTTATAGTTGCCATTTATACGCTGTGATATCCATGAAACCCATTGATTCCCACCAAGAACTAACTCCATTGCCATGCTATAATATCTTCATGCCATGTAGGCGCATGTATGTCTACCATTCTGACCACTTCCCATCTCCACATGCCAACCCTCTGACTGTATCGAACGTATTTTAAGAAACCCTAACAAAAGCTGTTGTGTTGTCAGTACACATACTCACACCTACGACACAAAAAGTAGTAGACTTACTAGCATCAATCTGCATAAGCTGCGGCAACGTCAAGCGCACCTTATTCCTATACAAAACAGGTGCCCTCAACTGCAAAGGATTTCCCTCAAAATAAACCGTAGTCAATTTCTCCTTATCTCTCAAGTGTTCCTCCACATCATTAAAATCTGCAATTTGATTATAACTAGCCCACACCTCCTCTAGCTCCTTTAATCCCTTGATGCCCGCCAGAGACGATATTTGATTATTCGAGATATCCAGAACGCGTAGCTGAGAACTTGATTCCAGACCGGAGAGTGAAGTTAACGCATTGTGCGAGATGTATAATTCTTCCAGCGAAGAAAGTTGATCCAGGCCGGTTATGGAGCGAATGCGATTACTTTGGATACTTAGGATCTTGAGATTTTGCAAGGCGTCGAGATTCTTCATCTCGGTGATTTTGTTCTTGCCGAGCCATAATTCTTCTAACCCTACTAACGTGTCTAAACCCTGGATCTCGCGAATCCTATTCGCTGCCAGTTCTAGATTGCGTAGTTTGGTTAACCCTTCGAGGTTCTCGATGGTGGTTAATTTGTTCTGCACGAAGTAGAGGTCCGTGAGGGAGATTAGGTGGTTTATCTTCTTGATGTGTTTTAGTTTGTTGAAGGAGAGGTCTAGCGAGGTGAGTTGGGTGAGTTCTTCTAGCCCGCGGATGTGCGCAATTAGGTTATCGTATAAATCGAGTTCGGTGAGAGTGGAGGCGAGGGGGGAGAGTTCTTCAATTGCGGTGATGGTGTTTTGACGTAGGCAAAGTCGTTGGACTTGGGAGAAGCGGGAGAGGCGGAGAGATGGAATGGAGGAAATGCGCGCATGTACTAGGTCTATTTCTTCGGTATCGAGGGGATAGTCATCAAGGAGATCTTGCACATGTTAATATAGTACTAACTAGATACCCTTGATCAGGGCGGAAGAAAGAGGTTTGTACCTTCATCTGCATTTATAATCTCCCCCGGAACCACATTCTCCTCGTCCGAATACTCAGGATCGGATAACGCTTCCGGATTGACAAGTTCTAACTTCTTGCCATTCTCTTTCTCTATGCGTAGTTTTCCATCCCATCCGCTGCTGTCGCGGGGCGTTTCTCGCGCATCATGTCCTTCGGCGTCATCTCCGTTGATAGAGATATGTGAGGGAGTGGCCACGGTTTTATTTTCTTCGCTCGACATGGTGATGGTTTGTATTTTGTTTGTTTGGTGCAGTGCGCTGCGGAGTGTTTTGAAATAATATTCGCCGTTGGTATGGAGGGGTATATTTATTTGTTTGTTTGTTTGTTTGTTTGTCGCACGGGGACGCCAGAAATTTGGTCTCGTTCTAGTGGTCGGAATTGGTATCTCTGGAGCATTTGCTGATTTTCTCAGTGCTACAACTATCCTCTCCTCTCCTTTTTCAGAGGGATTAGAAGTTCAGAAGGTTCTTTTCTCGATTTAAAATCTAGAATTTCGTTCATGTAGAATTTTTAATGCAGCTTTGAAGAGGTAGTCGATATAAAGTTCGAGTTCAAGTTTCCATCACAATAGCCTGACAATGAGTGGTTCTGAAAATTGTGGCTCCGGGAGCTTGATGTGTGGCCGTGTTCAATTTATAAAATCTTAGATTAAATCATCATACAAAATGAATGCCAATAATAACTACAATGCGGATGCGGATGAGAGGCCTTATTAGTTTATGAGAACTCCTATGACTCAAAGAATCGTTAAATAAAACTTTGAGTCAGAATGTTTCGGGCAAGTGCAAGGTGTATTTTGCGAAGGCCTCAACATGGATTTGGACAACATCAACGTCGTGCATTTTTTAAGATGCCCATGTTTCTTATCCCACCTATGTATTTTTTAGGATTAGGGATTGCGATGTGGACTTGTGAGTAGGATTTCTATATTTCCCTTCTCTCCTTAAGAGAAACAATGATTTCTGTATCATATGAAGGTATTGAAAGTTCAGTATTTTTGGAAAATAGTCACCCTGTTGAAGAATTATCTACACTTTCACCGACGAGTGTTGCAGCGAGCGTTGCTATCTCTTATTATTGTCGTCGCTGGTTCTCAAATAATGGTCATGCTGAGTCGAGGTAGGGAAATGTTTCATGATGGTAACTTTTCAGAATAAAATCATCTACATGGTAAGCACTCTCACATTCTCCTATCCTACTCATCTCATTCAGTCAAAATAGCCCGGGTTGCCTCCAAATTCGCGACAAGAAACTATCGCGAATTATGAGAAAGAATGCCTTGGTATAAAATGGAGGGAAGAGAAGATCAAGTCTATAGATGGTACGTCGATCAGTCTATGTGTTGCAGCAGTATCTGGTGCTGCCAAAATTGAGAAAAAACAACGGATAGTCTATGTTTTATATTTCCAAGGTTATTGCCCTCTTCTTTCTTAGTTTGCAATTATGAGTATTCACATAATTGCAGGAAATGCAGCATCGTTGCCACCAAGACTTCCATTTCTCTCTAGTGTGCCGCGAAACTTGAAAAGGCTACAATCTGCTCATGATGGTCTCGCGCAATATGTATTCGTGTGTTGCAGCTATAGAGGATACTGGACATCTCGAGGTAGACCATCAGAAAAGGGTATCATGATGGATGCAGAAGCTACAATGCAATGGGTTAAGAAGGACTTTGAATCACAACCAGACTTCGATGGATGTGAGATTATTCTTTGGGGTCAAAGCATCGGGGCAGGAGTTGCCACAGGTTTGGCAGCAAAAGATGGAATGTTTTCAGGGGAGTTGCGTCTGCAGAAATTGATTCTAGAGACACCATTTCTGGGCATGTAAGTATCTTAGAACTGTGGATTTTGGACGTCTGAGATTAACCAGTACGACACAGCAAAGCAATGCTAGAAACACTCTACCCACAAAAATGGCTTCCATATCGACATCTTCACCCATTTCTAAGAAACCATCTTGATAGTTGGAAAGCTCTAGGCGAACTACATGAACGCTCTGAAAAATCTGGATTAAAAGCACCGCAGATTCTTATTTTGCAAGCTGGGAAAGACGAGTTGGTGCCGGCATCTCATGGGGAATTACTAGAGAAGAGGTGTTTGGATCTTGGACTGGAGGTGAGACGAGAAGTTATTCAGAGCGCGTTGCATAATGAGGTTTTGGTTCGTGGAGGTGGAAGTACGATTATTGCGGGGGCTATAGGGGATTTTAGCTTAGATCGAGATGGGATTAAAAGGTAGTTTGGTGATAACATATGAAATATACTTACATTCATATTGATGTCGTGAGACTGATCGAGAATCGGGAGGCAACAGGGTAGCACCGTTGCCAATGTGACATATCACAGCATATATCTCGTCCCATCTCGAAGCAAATCGTCTTCGAGAATTGAGACGACCTTTCCATCATTCTCATTCCATCCTATCTATCATCCTTTACCCCATACCCCATACCCCAATGTTCCAACCTTTCTGAGCCTTTTAAATGGAATATTTCCCCCATACCCTCACAAGTTTCGTATATTCCATACAGGCATTCCGAACAATCGGGTCACACCAAGTAATATGTCGGTAGATTTAGCGTTGCATGTACTTTCCAGCTTTCAAGGTTACTGCATCCATCTCCTTGCATTCATCCCTCCCGAGCTTCAACTTTTTCCACCATGCATCAAAATCTCCCACGGTGGATTTTTATGATGATTCGCTCGTTCAACTTCGAGATATGAAGATTCCACGAGTGTAGAATATATACAAATCAATTGATTTTATAAAACTTCGTCACTCTCAGCAGAGCTCACGCAAAAAGATTTTAAAGCCCAACAGCCCTATTTTTTATTTATTTTTTTCATCACAGCCAACTTTTTGGAGGTGTTTCTTAAACCTTGACATGCTTTTCTGAACAATGACTGGTCCGGGGAAACAAGGATATAAATAACGTCTCTATCGATATCTCATGTATTGTATTGAGAATAGGTAGAATGCTGTTTTATTCAAACTTTGGTACATCGGTGTTACAAGCCTGTGAATATACAAACTTAAGGCTCACATATAGTGATTGAAGCCCAAAATCCTACCCATATGACTCCGTTTGCTTCAATGGGAGTCATTAGACGGCGACATGATGTTCATTGGGTATGTAAAAGAATGACCCTGTTAACCCTTGCTTCCTCTTCCAAGCCATATCAAAAGTTCCACACCACACCGAAAACTTCGCTTGGACCTCTCATGCAGCTTCCCTGACTATATTGGGGCGACAAGGCTTCCAATTGCACAATCATTTCAAATGAGGCAGAATTAAGGCCACTAGATTGAGAAGTCACCTGCTTTGGTGAAGTATTCGTACTCTAATCGCGTCTCCCCGGCCCCAAAGGCGCGTCATCTCGTTTTGCCTGAGAATACATATATATACTGACCACCTACTTCTCTCCAGGACAATTCTTTCTTTCAATTAATGAGACTCGATCAATTAATCAAGTCGGATAATTCATCGATAGATTTTACTAACATTCATTTTGTGTTTGTGTGAAAGAATTCAGCATCGTCGTAACTTTCTACTGAATTCCTCGCAGACTTCATTTCAGCGACCGAGAATGTTTACAAGAAGTCTCAATAAATCACAAACAACAGAGAGATTTTCAAGAAGTCGTCGTCATAAAGGAAAATCTTCATTCAGAGAGCATGCAGTATCAAAACATCGTCACGAGAGATCAACTCGTAAACCTCCGACCGAAGAAATTCCTTCCCCAAAGTATGTTGTACACATCCCTTTATTATCATGATAACTAACCCACATCTAGCACATTAACCTCTTCCATAATAACCATAGTCGTCGGTCGCGAGCAACGGCTATTCGCGGGGCACGAAGATGTACTCTGTTTATCCCCCTTCTTTCAATCCGCCTGTCGAAATCAATATATGGAAACAACCAACAAACGCATCTCACTTCCAGACGAAGAACCCGAGATTTTCTCCTCTGTTCTCGAATACTTATACAAAGGAGATTATTATCCACCACTCATGCATAACCAGCGAAAAAACACTTGGGAGTTGGAAAGTGGTGATGGAGAAGGAAGGGAGTCGACTATTCATCATCATTCTCTTGGGGGAGAATTGTTGAAGGATACTGTTGTATATTGTGCAGCAGAGAAATATGGCTTGGGGGAACTTAAACGTGTGGCGTTGAGGAAACAAGGTCTTCGTATGTACTTTCTCATATGTTTATTCATTTGTTCCCTATCATAACATTGCTAACGAAGATGCGAAAGAATCCGGTATTCAATGCAGCACCATTCTTTCGTCAGCCCGCTACGCATATGCAAATACACCTGATACAGATTCGAAATTGAGAGCCCATTACCTGGCTCTCATCATTAAAAATCGAAGCACGTTCAAACGAAGTGGAACGATGCAATTGGAGATGTTGCAGGGAGGGTCACCTTTATTTTTTGATTTATTCGTCGCGCTAGCTAATCATATCGATGATGTTATTGCGTAAGTCTTCATTGTATTCTTGTATGGTATTGTGTGCAAAGGACTAACTGTAAGAATAGGGCTTCTCCAAGAAGTATCAGGACTCATTGAATGATGGGCCAGAAGACGAATCAACTTTCATCTCAACTCAACAATACTTCAGAGTCCCTTGCGAGCTTCTCTTCATGACACGACAATTCTCCTTGATTATATCTTCTTCTATCAACTCCATTCCAATTTATTTGGTCCACTTCATTTGCTTTCCTCTCCCTATAACCAGGTGGTGTATTATTACTTTGTGGGCCGGCCGTCGAGCTCTCCACTTCCACTCACCATCTCTCACACATGCGTTTACATTTCCAAAACCCTCACACAACTTTGGTCTGCGTCTCAAGTCGACTCGAATCTAGTCGCATGTATTGAATTCATTGAATTCTAACACACATCACTTAATTTATTTACCCCTCACCACAAACATTAAATTCCTCTTCTTTTGATACCACCTGGCGTTAAATTTGCAATATTTCTTCTCCGCCTTCATCACATCTTCACCGTCTCCACATTTTACCTTCGCTCTGGGATTTGACCTTGACTTTACCTTTCTTTCTTTCTTTCTTTCTTTCTTTTCATCTTTGTGGGGACTTATATTTATGTTCTATTCGGAACTTGACTTGGCAATGATGCCGAGATGACAATATGATGGAATGAGATGGAAACGGATGGGAAAGAAAGGGGGACTCTACCTTCCGCTTCACATGTATAATTATGATTCTTATGCTAGATAAATGTGTTCAAGATTTTTGTTCTCCTCGTTTTATTTCTCCATTTTTCTTTTTGGGGATGAGGGAGGGGTTCTGCGTTATTATTCTCGGGGAAGAAAGTTCTAGGGATGGGGAAGGAGAGATGGGGTTTCAAATTGAATGGATGGATGGTAGATGGATGGATGGATGAGTGGATGGATTAAGGAATCAATAGGATACCTTAGAGTAGAATGGATGATATGGATGGGGATAAAATGAAATGTATTATTTATTCTCGCTCTCGTTCCTACTATTCTTATTATTTCATCATGCCATTTCTGGTCGTTATATCATTTTATCATATTCCTATATTCTCACATCTTCACTTGCTTAATAGCGAGACACAGAGCTCTCTCATACCCTCCCCTTCAACTCCCCACTCTAATCATAAAGAAAGAAGTTAAAGGGTTGATTGATAAGAGGGAGATTTCTCAAGAAGGACGAAAAGAATGAATGAATGAAATCAACGAAAGAAAGAAAAAGAAAGAAGAAAAAAGAGCAAATCAATTATATATATATAAAATCTTATACTCGAGTAGCTTATATACATACATACATACATAGAGATAATCAGACAGAAGTAATCAGAGACATAGAGCTCAGGGAAAATAGGAAAAAAATATCAAGATATAAAGAAGGTTACAACAATAAATACCAAGGGATGTATGTATCCAAGGCGGTGGAGTGAAAATTTAGAGGTATATATGAGCCTATGTATATATGGACAAGACATCTAAGTAATCGGAGAAGAAATGATATGCGTTCACTTGGTTCGGAGAGATTTAGGAACTACACCACACTACATTACCATGATAACTAGGGTATCTTGGTGTACTTTAGTACATACAGAGTACAACAAATGAAAATATGACTAAATTAACCATCAGATAGTAAAAAATGAATCATCTGAATGCTGAGTCAAGCAATATATCGGTGAATGAATATGGATCTAATACAAATAAAGTGCATGTGAGATGAATGTTGCCTAGGAGGCAAACGTCCTCGGTACCAAACTTGGATATGTATTTATTGTGAATATCGCCGAACCAAGATGATACCCATGAAATACTACCTTGTTGGAACTAATAATCAATATCATTGTACTACCCTTTCTAATAAACATCGTTAAACGCCTGTTCCAGGAAATGCGCCACCCTTGCTCAATACCACAATTCCTCGTTCTCGTGCTATGTAACCTTTCATCAAGCTCTAAATAGTAACCGTTAGCAAGTTTTGACTCACCCCAATGACATAATTCTGTAGCAAATGAGAAAAAAGACATGTAATTTACCTTGTAAATCATATTAGCAAGTAAACATTCCACTTCATCATTTTCCATTGTCTCTTTACTCCCAATACTAATTGCAGCAGCAAATTCAGCAACTAGAATTCTCGTCTTTCTTACTGGTGCAGCGGTTGGTTCCTTGGCTTCTTCGTAACCACCTGCGATAAAGACTTTACGTAGGAGATTGCGTAAAGCGATGTCGCGGCCACGTTCTAGAGTGAGGTAGATACGACGTTTGACGAATTCGTTTTCACCGGCTAAGAGTGCGGCATCGAAACCGGCGAGATCGCCTTTTTTGATGCAACGTGAGAGAGGAGCGAAGAGTTTTTGGAGTTTGGGGTACGGCTGAAGGAGGGCTAGCGTGGGAAGAGTGTGAGTTGTTAGGAGATGACAGGGAATTAGATATGTGAGAATGAGTCTGGTTCTTGTTAGTGGTCATTTTGATGCTGGTATTTGGAGGTAACCATACTCTTTGTTCTTAACGGCACTCTTGTGACACAGTTTCCATGCTTCGGTGAGATATTTCTCTGCCTAGAACAAATTAGTGAAACCTCACGATGAGACATGGTGGTTGAATGAACTCACTTCTTCGTAATGTTCCTCAAGAAAGTATATGACTCCACAATAATATTTGAACGTCACTTGATGAGACATTGGGAAAGATTCAAGGCTAGGCATATCACCTCTATATGCCTGAATCGCGTTGAGAATGTTTCTCGACAATCCGATAGAGTTTAGCTTGAAGTAAGTCTTGAACAATAGATTGATTATATTGTAAGTAGCCCATTTTCTAGACTCTTCCAGGGATGCTCGGTCACTGAGACACAAGGTGAATATGCGGTTGAGCTGTCGGGCTGCATCTTCCAGTTTCTCATTCTTTTCCGACTCTGGATTTAAGTCGTCCTGGTAGTTCATAGCAGCGTTTATCACGGTACCAGTTGCCTCATCAGCCTTAATAGCAAAGATTCGCAAATATTTGCCAGCTACGTATAAGCAAGGTACTGTCCAAGCTTCGAACCCGCAGGCACTGTAACCACGATGAAGGGCATTTGTTACTTCTTTCCATGATTCATATACCTTCGTCCATGCATCCTAAACTTTTGTTAGCCGATTCTTTTGGCTTTGAAGATGACAAGTCTGGGAGATGCGGAAAGAGTATTTGCATTCAACACAGTCACGTGCTTGACCAGCACTTTTGGTTAAGCAATATCGACATGTGTTTTGCCCAGCCATCATGGTAAATATCAAAAATCATACCTTTGAGTTGTCTTCAGGAGCAACCTCTGCATTGGACATCAATCCAACAAATTTCCAAAACGCGCAGCAAACGTCAACCCACGCCCTGGCCTCTTCTATTGGACAATTCAATGGAGATCGATCATCATAAAGAAGTCGGTAGTCAATATCCTTCTTGACATGCTCGTAATTTGTACTTCGGTAGAAATCTCTAAGTTTGTTAGGATCCGAGGCAGGGGCGGCAGGGTGAAGGGTCATGGATAGATTGTAGCCATTCCCTTCGTTGTATGCGGCCTTGAACTCTTTCAGGAATGGATCCATCTTGAATTTCTGAGGATTTTCACCTCTTGTAAGTAGCTATGAATTTTCTTTCGTTGTGAGAGCAAGCAGGAAGCCGGTTTGATGCTTTACAGTTTGATTGTTTGATTGTTGTGAAGAGGAGAAAAACCGAAAACCTTCAAAATGCTGACCCGGGTATCATGAATCTATGTAGAAGAAAATGTAGGACAAGAAATGAATTGTTATGCTATCATAGTCAATATATGATTGAGGCGCTCCTGTCATGTAAAATAACTTTTAATGAATTTCATTCATCATTCACCTCTTTCTTTGACTTGCCAATGATACCGTTGCTGATCAAATTGATAATTATCATAAAAAAATATGATAATGACACACCATTGTTCCATAATTCCCGTGCTCAATGATGCGCGAGGCCAAATACGGTAAGGTCATGATCTCTAGGGCTGCCAGAAATTGAAACCCTTAGCTTTGATTTTCAACCGAGAATTTCAATTTGGGAGAAGCGCGGAGCCATCAATCTCAAAATTTGTAGCGACAATCACGACAACAACCACGGCCACACAATTTCACAGTACGTTATACCCTATTGTGAAGAAATCAAAGAGCTCAGCTAATTCCCTTCAGATGGGTAAGATATAGATTTTTTTCTTCAATCCGATGGACTGGACCCTCGAAACAATCGACAAGACAATTGCGCCTCCCCCGACTCTTTTTTCTATGCGAAATCTCGGCAATGTAATGATAGGCACATCGCAGAAATCAGCATTCTATTTGAGCATTTGAAGCGACGAGAATTGAGTAAACTGGATAGCTGGTTGGTTGCAGGTGTGGGCCGGGAATATTTACGAATGGGACAAAGAGGAATCCAAGAATTAAGGCACCACTATCCAGCTTCTGAATTATCATATGCAGATTGTTCTCTACATGATAAGGAAATTCCGAATCTTCGGACAGTTTCAATTCGACTCGAAACACAACCAAGTCAATAATTAACATCTCTCGCTCAACTATGGTGCCGGCATGGATTGCACCCCTGGACCTACCATTCGATACAGCATGGATTCTAGATTGAGACTTGGAAGATCTGGAAGCTAACTTGCTTTCCTTTAGGTCGCCTTAGAGAATACCAGGTCATTGGCCGCCATTTGCCATCCGAGGCAAACCCAGCCCCAAAGTTGTACCGCATGAGAATTTTTGCACCAAACACCGTTGTTGCAAAGTCTCGTTTTTGGTACTTCTTGATGAAGTTGAGAAAGGTCAAGAAGGCAAACGGAGAGATCGTCAGCTTGAACGAGGTATGCGATAGTACAATGACACATTCAAAAGTTTCCAGTTCCTAATTTTTACTTCTGCAGATCTCTGAGAAGCGCCCAATGAAGGTTAAGAACTTCGGTATCTGGATCAGATATGATTCTCGTTCCGGAACTCACAACATGTACAAGGAGTACCGTGAGATGTCAAGAACCGATGCTGTTGAGGCTTTGTACCAAGATATGGCCGCTAGACATCGTTCCCGTTTCAGGTCGATCCACGTAAGTTTATACTTTCCAATGCCGAGATGAATCCTCATTTACTGATTTTGTAAATAGATCCTCAAGGTTGTTGAGATCGAGAAGACCGAAGACGTCAAGCGCCCATACATCAAGCAACTCCTCGAAAAGGACCTCAAATTCCCACTTCCTCACCGTGTTTCCAAATCTATGACCGCCAACCTCTTCGCCTCAAAGAGACCATCAACTTTCTACTAAGTGTTTCGTGGCATAAGTCTGGGTTGGGGTTTCAAATATTGGTGTTTTTACATGCATCTCGGAGAGGTGTTTTAGCTTAAGCTCAATGAATGGGATCACGAGTAGCAAACAACAATATTGACAAGATAAAATGGTTTTTTGTGCAACTTTTGAGCCATGTTCTTGTGAAGTTTGCTTTGCTATGAAAGTATTTCGATACTTCAATGCGCCAACCATTACTGAAGTTCCTTGGGATATTTTATCTGCACCACGAAAATGCAATTACCAATAAAGTTCATCCTAATAAAGACCTCATTGAATCGAACTTTCTCATTAGTATTGCGAATTCCCCTTGCTTGAAAGAGCCACAAGCAAGACCCTAGCTCTTGTGAGATTACAATGCAAAGAATCTATAATTCTCGCCCTATTGACTCCGTTCTTTCTCCTCCTTTCTTCTCCCCTCCTTCCCCCCCCCCCCGCTTCCTTTGCTCATTCAAACTCAATCTCTATCCAGAATCCCAATCCCAATCCCAATCCTAATCCTGATCCAACACTATTCATTCAATACATGCGTATATATATACATATACATATACATATATATTATCTATTTAACAACTAAGATTAAAAACTAAGGGCTGACTATATATATCCCTTTATAAAGATAAATAAATATCTAGATAAGTAAGTGAGTAATAAATTTATTAATTTATCTATCTACCTATCTATTTATTCTTACAATAGTATAGTATTTCGAGGATATTTATAATTATATACTCTATGATTATGATTATATTTTTGATTATGATTATGAATATGATTATGATTATGATTTACTTGTAGATTATAGTAGAGTATCATGTTTCTAAATGTGAATGTGGATTTGATGAGATTACATATTCATCTATTTCTTACTCTTACTCTTACTCTTACATAGCTATCATTAGGAAACAGAGATCTCAGAACCTACCGCATAAAATCCTTATTCATTTATTCATGATTTACTACACCCGAACCCCCATCTTTAACGTCAACCTCAAAAGTTCCATCTCCACCCGCTTCCTCATCCTTATTGCCATCTCCATCTCCATCTCCAATCTTCCCCTCACTATACTCCGGCCCCTCCAACCTCTCACCCCCCTCCACCCAAACCTCTCCCAATTCCCTCTCAATCTTCTCCATCCTCTCCTCCCACGCCCTTTCCATCTTCATCCTCTCTCTCAACTCCTGCAATTCCCTCTCTACCCCCATTTTTTCCCTTTCCGTCCCAATCCTCTCATATTCCCACTCCGTACCCTCATCTCCTAATCCTAGCGTGAGATTAAAAGTATGATATCTCTTCAGACTTGCTCTTGTTGATATCGTAATCAACGTGATTCCTTTTCCTTTACAAGTTTCATACAGTAAACCTTCAACATCGCTAGATACGGCACTGGTGCCTTCATCTATAAATGCGTATCTGGGTTCATGATATATTAATCTTGCAATAGCCATACGTTGTTTTTCACCTCCACTTAGTACATCTTTCCATTCTTTCCTGGTGTCCCATCCACCTTCTCGATCGGGGAGGTAGCCTAGACGTGCTTCTTCGAGAATACGTTTTAGTTCGATGTCGCGACGGCCTTTGGAGCGCATTTCAAGTTCACCGTCAGGATAAATGACTTGATCTCGTAGAGTGCCGACGCTAAGGTATGGACGTTGGGGAAGGAACATAATTCCATCTGTGCCAGTTGTGCGAGGTCGAGAGACAAGTCCTCGGTAAACGGGCCAGAGTCCAGCGACGATACGGGAGATAGCGCTTTTACCTACACCGTTTGAGCCGGAGATCTAGTTTGTTAGTTTTGCCAAATTTGAGAAGAGAAAAAGGGGGAGTTCTCACAAGTAAATGTTCTCCAGAGTGAACGACCATGGAGAGTGAATCTACCAGTTCTTCTCCGCCATGCGGGTATACTGAAGGGGCTACCACTGGTACATTCTCCAGCCGAACACCATCAAAACCTTTCTGTATTGTTCCTTGTACATCAGAGAGAGAGTAAAGTTCAGCTTGGGAAGTTCGTGGAGGAAAGTATGCGTTTGCATGAACCCGGTGAAGAGTTGATATCAGCGTATAGACGCGACTAGTATATCCCGCTAATTCTGAAAGATCCTTGATTGAATACATCATACGACCTCCAGCATCGGCTAATGATAACATGAGTCTTTTGTTTGTGATGAACTCTCTCATCCGACCTCTTTCTCGACCTCCAACTACAGAAATGTCGGCCAATTCCTGAACTCCACCAAGACCACCCCACGCGGGAAGAAATATTGGTAATGAACTCAGCAGGTAGCCATATGCGCTCCAACTATACTTGAGGACAAAATCTTCAAGTATGTTGTAGCGTATCTTGAGGGTGTATATCCCTTCCATCCACTTTTTGAGACTTTTAAACTCTTTATCTAAGAAGTTCTTCTCCATATCAGCCCCTCCATAGAATGCCACTTCTTCCGCATTTGCAATAAGGCGAGCATGAAGTCCTCGGAAATCTCCTTCTTTACGTCCTTCAACGGCCTTCAATTTTCCAAATGGTGGTGAAAGTCGTCGAAGTATCGAAGCCGTCAAAAAGTAATTTGTCATTAAACCGGTCAAAGCCAAAGGTCCCAAGGATCGGTATAATTGATAGTTGAAAACACATAGATCAACGAAAGGTTTGCCTAACGATGAATATAGACTCGCTGCTGATTCACAGAAGAGAGTCAGGTCTTGAGTAATAAATTGATCTGCCCCTTGCCCAACTCCGCCATCAAGATTTGAAAGTTTATAGTAGTTGAGATTATCGTTAAGATACAAATCGTGAATATACCTAGTTAAGCGTGTACGGAAAGCGATTGAGACTTTAGATTGGAGGAATTTAATCATAGCATTCGTGTAAGAAGCCAAGCCTCCAATGCCACACCACTTTTAAACAGTCAGCCATTTGAAGATGGAAGGGTATTGTAATGTAAGTTGAAAAGCACCAAGGTGACGAGTTGATGGCCATGAAACTTAGGAGGGATCAATCTTCATATGTTTGAATACTAAACTCTGGCCTCTTACCTTTATGATGCCCCAAGTGAAGGCTTTTCCATTACCTGCAACCAAATCTCGAACAATCACACCATCCAATCGTGCCACAACCAATGACAAGTAGGTTCGAAGCAACAAAAAGACACCATGGCTCACAAGTAAGCCAGTCTCCTTACTTGACCATCTCGGTATCATTATACTCAAAAGACTCAGGAACTGATGTAAAAAGGCCAAATTAAATCCCGGCTTCGTTTGGGGAGGTGGAATCTGAGGAGTTTGACCATCCGTGAGTCCAGAAGCTCGAGGTGGATTCAAAAAAAGCCTTCTATGAGCATCGAAGGTCAAAGGCTTCGTGGGGTTTATGGTGACTTTGGAAATTGTATCTTTATATGGTACGAACACCACCCTCGATCCATCTTTATTCTTAAGCCCGGAATTCCGTCGATGTAATCTTTTCCCTTGCTCTTTTTCTGCTGCTCGTTTCTGCCACCATCCATGACCAAAAGTACCTCCGCATATGATAGAAAGGGTAAGGAATAACGTTGCCAGAAGTTTGGTTATCTTTGAGGCTCCCTGGATTCGACTACGAATGAGATTCGCATATCTTTGATAAAGCGCACCGATGGGATCGGAATATCGTAATGTCGATTGCGAAGCCATTGTCGGTATTCTGGTAGAAGTCTAGACTCTGCGATATCGAATGCGGTGCTACTTGGGCATCATTTCCTCGCGCTAGAGTAAGGTATGCAGTTGAAGCGTTGCATTCCCAAAGGATTCAACAAAAGAATCAGTCGCTGGCCATTCAGCGAACCTACTGTTATGTCATATCAATACAAAGATGATGGGAAGATGGTTATATCGCGTGTTCTGATAGTATTATGATACATGAATATTACTGATACTCAGGTCAAGGACTTGATTGATGATGATGATGATGATGATGATGATGATGAAGGATTATTGTTGACATGTGAATGAAGAGGAAAGTAAACCGAGGCTGCTGGAACCTGCAGGGACAAACCCGCAATTCCAAGCTCGCTTCCCCGCAATCACAATCATTTTGAAAGGGAAGGGAAAAGAATCCCAATCGTTTTGAAAGGGAACAGAAAAGAAAAGAAAAGAAGATTTAAATGCCCCAAATGCAACACCACCACTATAATGATGCTTGTTTACCAAAATAGATTTTATAAGTACGGTAACATACTTACTGCCTTCAAGCGTCGAGCGAAATCATCTATTGCCTATCGCTGACATGGTAAGAGGTCTATCAAGTAGGTACTTGGACTCATGTTTATTAATATTACACCAATTTTACGCCAATTTTATAAAGCGAACGGGAAGAAAATCTAGATTGGCCAGGACTGGAAAGCCATCCCCTCCGGACATCCATATATCTGGTGATGCAGTCAGGTCCCGGAGAGACCATCACCAATGCTGTGATTTGGTGATGGTGATGGTGATGGTGATGGTGATAGTGATAGGCAAAAAGAACCACTGGAGTTGGGAGGAGAGAAGAGAGAATTGAACATCGGAAAAGAATGGTTAAACTGGATATCACCCGGGCATAAAAAGCTTAAATCCTGGTTTGGTGATAGCTTCAAGCTTCAAGCTTCATAATGCTAGGCCCGGTTGATAGGCCATAGGTCATAGCATAACCGCTGAAGTGGAGAGAGTCCCTAGCAAAGTCGAGGATCATTTTTCATAAGACCACCCAGAGTACGAAATCGTGTGTCCGTGAAGTAATGTCGGCATCATGGATATAAATACCCGACCGGTTTAAGTATCATTGTTACGACCATCTTTGGAACATTTTCTCTTCCAGGCTGCGGTTTAGGAGATATGTCCGAGTCTAATACCTACCTACATCTTCGGGGTGGGCACCTTCCCATGAGCTTACAAGTTACCACAGGTTGCTAGGCTACGTGCAACGAGATGTCCGCATTAGCATAATAAAAGAGGAGCTATAGTGTCTTTGATCGAGGCACGGCATCTGTAAGTATTGATAACATGACTGATTGTCTGCCAAATGTACATGAAAACATTCGTCAAGAAAGGGAACAATCCTTGATTTTCTGTGACCATATCGGAAGTTCATCGAGGATCCCAATATTGAATGGAAATAAGATGTTCATAAGGGTCTTCTAGGTGAAGAGGATAGATTCATGCTGTGAAGAGGATACACTCGTACTGTGAAGAGGATACCTACACTCATCCTATGAAGAGGGAAGATGGACCAAGAACCTCGGGGATTAATAATAATGGAGTCTCAAGTGGTAATGTACGGAATAAGATCAGTTGATGATCAAAGTTATGTAATGACACTAAAACACCTACTACTCCGTAGTTAGTAACCTTAGCTACCTAGGTCTTTATTTATCTACCTACCTACCCTATACTAGTATTAGCATCTAGTGTTAGCACTTGGGTGGAATCATCCGACCAATGAATATGATTACTGATTCTTCAGAAAAGGGAGTTCCCGTATTTGATAGGTTAGACTGTGGGCGGTAAAATTTGGCGCCTAATTTTATTTGCCCCTTGAATGATTGAAATTGATCCATCCGATGAAGTTACAGAGTAGTAGCCAAGTCCCGGATGGATGATTAGACTTTGAATTTGGGGGGTCCAGAACTTGATTCAGAGGAGGTTTTGCTCGTGTGCTAAGCTAGGTAGATAGGTCGGTAGGTGCTGTACACAAAGTACATGGTATCTTGAAGAATCGTGGAAGTGGAAGGTAAAGAGGGCCATGACATTGTTACACAGTAAGACAGAGGGAGGGACAGATATGTTCCAACAGATATGTTCCAACATTCAAATATTCAAGCCTTCAAGCCTTCAAGCCTTCACTACTAGGGGGTTATCGAGGTTGTGCTCTATCGATAGTAGAATCCATAAGCTTGAATGCTTTGGAGGCCTTATCCGAGTTCAAGATACGCAGGTAGAGTTCAGGTAGAAGTTCAAGATACCCAGGTACAGTTAATTGGCTTGATTGAAAAGCCTCACGGAAAAGGATAAATTCTATACCTGGGTACGGACGGGTAAGCATATAATTTTCATAGTCTCCATCGCCCACATCGCCTCTGACCCAATTGCCTTGTATCCTGTAGGCAGTTACCTCATATAGAATGGGAATGGTTCCAAGATTTAAGCTTCCATCATCTCTTTCGTTAGCAGACCGTTATTTTCGTACTTCTTTGATTGATTTGGTACAACATTGATAAAACTCCATCTTTGCTCCGTCCGTCCTCTTTCCATCACAGCCACGGCAAGGTCTTTTCTCTCGTTGTCTTTTTCTTTTTATCGTCAATCACCATTGAGATAGCCTTTCGTTCATTCGGATTAGAGGAAGATATTCACATCATCCTTCCCTTTCCACTCATCATCATTTTCTCCACCTACCGACCGATACAGTACATATACATACATATATTGGTGCACCATAAATCACACACCATACATAGGTCCCATCCCACAGCCTTTCAATTACGAAAATAATTGCCACGATCATTACCAATGCTATCAACTGGTATCTTCTAAAACGGAAAAAGAGCGTTACCCCCATCCATCTGGATTTCTAGATACAAAAAGAATTCAAAAAGGATTCAAAAAGGATTCAAAAAGGTTACAAAAGTTTGGATTTTACTGGGAAAACCAATAACTCTCGGGCCTGTCATCCGCTGCACCATCATCTCTTCTTTCGAGATCTACCATCACCAGAACGGATTACCTTCATTACATTTCTACCAAGCACGGGTACAAAAGAAGTGAAGTGCGAAGTAAAAAAGTGACTTGATTTTATTTGATTGATTATAGCTGCTGAAGCTTGTTAGCGCAATCCAATCTCGCTAATTAAAGGTCCTGAATGTCCCATCCTATTATCGACAATTCATCTCGCCCAATCTCATCCAAAAGTCGTTCATTCAATTTCTCTCCTTCAGGAGCGTCGAGATTTGTTGATTGTAAGTTTCATCCCATACATCTTCAATCTATTCCAATTATTCTCAAAAGTCGACTGCGCCCAATCCTCGCCTCACTTTCATCCTTATAAAAACATCATCGCATCTGCCTTTTTTTTTTTATCGCGCGATAACCTCAAGATCCTTAGATTCTTAGATAGGAGACTAAAGAGACTAATTAAATAGCGTCTAGGGACATCAACTGGATCATCCGACGCGTTTCGAAGATAAAGGACCTTACGTTCGATAGATCTTTATAAACTTTGATTTGGTCTTTCGATAATATTGTTGTCTCCTAATAAAATCCCGAATTGCCCTCTATGAGTAATGAGGTAGCTCAGCCGACGGAGCAAGATCCTAGCCGCTCGACTTCACTGGAAGGAACGAAAGGAGTTAAACCACCTGCGCTCGACACTTCCAACTGTATGTACCTTCTTTCTTCCATAAACTCAACTTTTATTTATTGTCGGACTTCAGATGCGCTGATTACGACAATGCCGGTAAACGTTGCTAACAAATAATTCTAGTCACCGCAGATTCCCAACCACCCAGCTCATCTACGCAACAGTCAACTACTCAAAATACCTTCACAGAAGATACCGATAACGCTTTTAATTCAACTACAAACGTCGATAAGGATCAAGGGAGAACCGGCGAGGCATTGACTGAAACCCCTAAGAAGAACAGCGACCTGCTCAAAGTTCCATCGAGATCATCTTCCAACAAAATACAACCTTCGCCAACTTCTACAGGTCTAAGTGGAGCGACTGCGGGTGAGGGAAGAGGGAGCATAGGTGGACGATCTAAGGAATCGAAGGGCAGTTTTCTTGGGCGGAGGCGGAATGGGAGTGCAACAAGCAGCAGAATGTCGATAAAATCACCTGGTCATCCTACGGGCGCTTCAGGTCCTTCGCAGCCTGCAGTTCCCGACGCACCTTTAGTTCGTCAGCCAAAAAAGAAGAAGAGCTTTCTCTCTCTTCTCTGCTGCGGTACACCGGACCACGCCAATTCTTTGGATGGACCTGTTCCGGCCAATAAAGTGTCCAAATTTAATTCGAGTCGTCCTACTACAGCTAAGCAACCCGACTCGAGCAAAATGGGACAACAGCATAGTGTTCCGGCAGCACCACAAGTTGAGAAGGAAACCTTGCAGCAACCACAACAACTGGTGCCCCAAGTCGAAGTTGGAGATCAGAAGCATGATACGATCAGCCCTCAGGGAACCGCGGAAGCCATCGCCTCTTCATCGAATGCAAACGAAGAACCGAGTCGTCCAATGGGAAATGCACGCGACCAGCCTTTGCCAGACTTGCCCACAGTCGTAGAAGCTGAACCTACACAACCTGAAATGACAAAGCCATCGGTGTCTATTGATGCTCCAGCACAATCTGAAACCGCAATTGGGACAGTTTCCCCAAGTGATGGTGATCTGGGACAACAGGATGGAGGAGATGAGAAGACAGTAGACCTGGATCCAGGCGCTACAGAGATTGAAGAGGCCCCATTGCCAAATCCAAAGGATGAGCCAATGACTGGCCAGCAAACTATTCCACCTCCGCCACCAGTACCTCAGATTCCAACATCTGAAGAGGTTATCGAGTTGGATTCAATGGAGCAAAAACAGCAATGGCTTTTACCGCCAATTGCACCAAGGTTCAAAGGGAAAAAATGTCTGGTTCTTGATCTCGATGAGACTTTGGTACATAGCAGTTTTAAGGTGAGCCCACAACCAAGTGGTAAGGAGTGTTCGAAAGCTAACCATTATGATTATTAGATCTTACATCAAGCAGATTTCACCATCCCTGTGGAGATTGAAGGGCAGTTTCATAATGTGTATGTGATCAAACGACCCGGTGTTGATCAATTCATGAAACGGGTCGGAGAACTCTACGAGGTGGTTGTCTTCACGGCTTCTGTTTCCAAGGTAAGCATAGATAGCACACGATTCATATTCACGAATCTTGTACTAATAGACTATAGTATGGTGATCCACTTCTCGACCAGCTTGACATTCATCACGTCATCCACCATAGATTGTTCCGTGAAAGTTGTTACAATCACCAAGGGAATTACGTCAAGGACCTTTCTCAGGTTGGCCGCGATTTAAGAGAAACTATTATCATCGACAATTCTCCAACTTCTTATATCTTCCACCCGCAACATGCTGTCCCTATCAGCAGTTGGTTCTCAGATGCTCACGACAATGAGCTTCTAGATCTAATTCCAGTCCTTGAGGACTTGGCCGGCTCGCAGGTCCGAGATGTCAGTTTGGTTCTTGATGTTGCACTCTAAAAGGTGCAAAATCTTCATGCAATTCGCTTGATATCATAGCGAAAGGCGTTTGGTTGATAGATACCTTTGGTTTCGTTGTAGAATGTACTGTTTAATCTATATAATGGGCCAGCGTGCTGGCTCAGCCTTGGTGCAGGAAGGTATGCGAATGGGAGAGATGAGGGGAAGTTGCTAGAACGTGAGAGACCAAGTAATGACGATGGGTCGGAATTTCCGCGGTTTGGGATATGGGGAAAATCACATTAACTCGGCGGAGCAGCGACCCGCGAGCATCAAATCATGCACAACTTACAGCGACAGATCCGCCTGTCACATTCTTTTCCTGCCCAGCAAGATCTGAGGCACTTTGGGCAGACGCATATCCGACATTTTTCATTTGTCCACCTTTTTTTTTTTCTTTTCTTTTTTACTTTATCAAAAACTTCTCGGGGCTTTGCGCATGGCGCAGACTCTTCATGTATCAAACACACTATCCACCTTCTGTGAATGCTTTGGAGATAGCACTCATCAGCAATACCAAAAATGAAACGATTCCATACGACCTTTTACTTTACTTACACTCCAATTACACCTTTCTTGTAAATAATTACTGGGTAAATAAAAACTTAATAATAATACTATGATGCATTTTTGAGGCATCTCATTGATTTATTACTTGTGAAGTGGATAAGAAATTGAATTCTCGAGGCCAATAAATGGAAGAAAGAATGTGATGAAGTAAAATAGATTGATTGTCTGTCCTACCAGTGAGATGGGGCTAAAGCCACGTCTGGTCTGGGGTTCCTTTAGCGTATTTTTGGTGCACTAAGCATCGGCTCCTTTTAGTATCTGTCCTTTGACAATTTGGACCAGCTCACCAAAGGCCAACTCTACCTTATTATTGCGACTTTCTACTTCAACATCTCAATTCACCTCGATATTTCAATCTTCACCACTCTTTTTGAACGTTTTTAAGTCGCGTGTAAATCAATTACAGTACTTTTTTCTCCACAATGGTATGTCCTTATATTCTGAATTCTTTTGCGTCATAACTATACTATACCACAATACCGCAAAACTTCCCTTCCTTATTCCTATTTCTATCTCTATCTTTATCCCAGTACCACAATACCAATACCTTACCACAGCTACTAACAATTACGCCAAATAGTCATCCCCAAGATCGGCATCCCCAGCCAACAGCCCGGTAGCAGCAGCTTCGGGTAGACCTTCTAGCCCAACACCTCCTGGTGGCCCAAAGACGGCGATTAGAAGACGGGCGGCGGCAGATCAGAAGGATAAGGTTGCGAATGCTAGGCCGAGTAGTACGAGGGCGGCGGGTGCGGGGGGTAGCTCGAGTACTATGTTGAGTGAGTGATTGTCTTTTTTTTGGGGGGGTTTGGGGATGGGGAAAGTGCGAAATGGGAGGAGGATGATGTTGTATGGGTGGGAATGGGGAGCGAGAGGAAAGGAGTGCGTGGTATGGGGCTGTGGATGGAGGTCTGGGTGGGGGCGAGAAAAGTGAGAAAAGGTGTCTGGTTTGGAGTTATGGTTATGCTTCTGGAGAGGAGTATAATTTGCAATTTCAACCGTGGCGCATTCTCGAGTTTTCCCGATACTTCTCTCACTGATCTCATCCAATTGACCTCAATATTGGGATTGCAAGGTACCGCACAGAGTCCCAGGCCCTGGTCAAAATTCTTCCAACACTTGTGCAAAAGATTTTGACTCAGGTGCATGAGTAGGGTTGTGGTTCTGCGATTTAGGATTATAGATTATGATGGCGGTAATAATTTTGTGTGTGATCAATCATACTGACATCAAAACAGGACTTTACACCGATGAATCTCCAGGATTAAAGGTCGATCCCGTCGTTGTCTTGGTTCTCTCTCTTGTCTTCATCTTCAGCGTTGTTGCCCTTCACAGTAAGATATTCCCAATCTGCTTCCAATTATGATCTCTCACTAAGGTCATATTCAGTTATCGCAAAGGTCACTCGCAAATTCTCTTCTTAAATTTGGTCTTTACAACGTTGGAGCAGAGGACATAGGGGCGCGATCGATGGACTTTGATAGGGAGAAGCGTCAAAATTGGTGCTCGGGAACTTCTACGCTGGGTGAAGTGAAGGGGGGCATTTACGGTGCTCTTGTATTATAAGCAATCTTTAAGGGATCAAAAGAATTGATGGGCATTTACTTTTGGGCTCCACTACCAGCTTGTGATGTTCTTGATGGTAGTTATAGTGTAATGAAGGAGTTTTAACGCAGATATGTGATTTTGCTTTTATATTTCATTCAAGGAAGCGTAACCCCAAAAAGATAGTGCAATGTTCTGTTCTGTACAATGGCAGTAATTGGGGCATATCGAGTTCCTGGATCAATGTGTAATTCTAGATATTGGTCCCATCTTTCAGGATATTTTAGAAAACACCGCCACAGCAGCATAGAACAGCCACACACCTTGGTTTCTAGCCAAACTCCACGCTTCACCTCAACGAGCTCTCTGCGTACAATCACTAAAATTGTAGATCCCCACAAGAATCAATCCATTTACTTCTCAGGGCATCGTATGGACTTTCCACTGGTTGAGATGTTGACTGGGATCACTGGTGGGTATGTAGGTAAAGCTGCTGATGGGTATTTGTGAAAGTGGGAAAGTGGGAAAGTGGGAAGGGAAGTTTTAGGTATTGATATCGAGGAATATCGCCCCTTCCTTTTTATCCACATGCATTGTGCTTTGTGTGACCAATTCAGATACTTTGTGGGGTTCCTTGGTTCCTTGGGTCCTAACCTCCACCTCCACCACCTCCATCGTTATCGTCATTGCTACTCCCTGCGCTTCCGCGGGGTATCTCGTAGCCTCGTCTAGAATGCTGCCAAGTAATCACGAACAGCAAGTACACACTTCGCTGTATTTGCGTAGAAGCATATCGATATGACATCCGAAACGAACAAACCCACGGAGGAAGCTGTACCTTCGGCTCTAATTGCACAAGCTGAAGCTGCCATTTATGGTAATATCGAGGATGATGACCTATCACAACATGAGAGAAGACATTCTAGGCATCAGGAGGAGACACCGAGGTCTTCTGTGGATGCCCTTCCTACATCATCGTTCGTACACATTCTTCCTTCGAATCTGAATATCTACTCACTCCCTCCTCCCAATCAGTACCCATCGTCATTCACATTTAGATGTCCCAAATACCGAGTCTCGTTATGACTCTCCAGAACCTCCTCCCGCGTATGGAAGCAAGCATAATGAACTGGAACTCAGTCAAGATGGATTTGATACCCGGGCCAAGGTCTCAGATGATGGGCGAATCAATATAAATATCAATCAGAAAACTCGCAAATTGTCCGACCTCCTTATTCCTGCCTTGCGAAACCAGCTTTCCATTAATGCACAAGAGGATGCGATTCCACTACCCCCAGGATATATACCACCTGCACTGGGAGGATTGCCTGGTCAGACTCCGCCACCAAAACTAAATGTCGTTATACACGTCGTTGGCTCTCGTGGAGATGTACAGCCATTCGTTGCTTTGGGCAAAACTTTAAAATCTACATATGGACATCGTGTGCGTCTAGCAACACATCCAACATTCAAAGGGTTTGTCGAGGAAAATGGATTGGAATTCTTCAGCATTGGTGGTGATCCCTCTGAATTGATGGCATTCATGGTAAAGAACCCAGGTCTGATGCCCGGTATCGATTCGTTAAAAAGCGGCGATGTCGGCAAACGCAGAAAGGGTATGGAAGAAATCGTCTTAGGGTGTTGGAGATCGTGTATCGAAGCTGGAGACGGTTTAGGTCCAACTCCTGTAACATCCGGGGTACAATCGTCTTTAGGTCTCGAAGCTGGTATCAACATGGATACTAATCCATCGGATAAACCGTTCGTTGCGGACGCGATTATCGCCAACCCTCCAAGTTTTGCTCATGTACATATTGCGGAAAAATTGGGTATACCATTACATATGATGTTCACGTATGTTTTTATGAATCATTGTAGTATCACTTTGCTTACTTCCATGCAGGATGCCCTGGTCGCCCACTCAGTCTTTTCCTCATCCATTGGCCAATATCCAGTCGTCGAATGCGGACGTGAACATGACTAATTTCATTTCTTATGCACTTGTTGAAATGATGACTTGGCAAGGGCTTGGAGATGTAATCAATCGATTCAGAGAAAGGGCTCTTGGCCTTGAACCCATTAGTTTGATTTGGGCGCCTGGAATGTTAAGTCGCCTTCGTGTTCCATACACCTACTGCTGGTCACCGGCACTTATCCCAAAACCAAAAGATTGGGGAAAGCATATCTCCATATCTGGATTTTATTTCCTTTCTTTAGCGTCCTCATATACTCCCGATCCTGATTTAGCAGCTTTTCTCGCTGATGGTCCGCCACCTGTTTACATTGGGTTCGGATCCATTGTCGTTGATGATCCTAATGCGATGACTGCGCTCATTTTTGAAGCGGTCAAAAAAACTGGTATCCGAGCTTTAGTGTCCAAAGGATGGGGAGGTCTCGGTGGCGATGCACTTGACGTACCTGAGGGGATATTCATGCTGGGTAATGTTCCTCACGATTGGTTATTCCAACACGTATCTTGCGTGGTCCATCATGGTGGTGCTGGAACCACTGCTGCCGGTATCGCTACAGGAAAGCCTACTGTAGTCGTACCATTCTTCGGTGATCAACCATTCTGGGGAGCGATGACCGCTAGAGCTGGAGCTGGCCCACTACCAATTCCCTATAAGCAACTTACTGCTGATAAACTTGCCGCAGCTATTGCTGATGCTCTCAAACCTGAAACTTTGGCAAAGGCACAAGAGCTAGGGGCTAGAATTAAGGAGGAGAAAGGCACTGAAGAGGGTGGGAAAAGCTTTCATGATCATCTGGATGTTGACAATTTAAGATGCTCTCTAGCACCACATAGAGTAGCAGTCTGGAGAGTGAGGCGGACTCAGACTAGACTTAGTGCGTTGGCTGCGAATGTTATTGCTAGTGAGAATCTCATCAGTTTTGCAGATTTGAAATTGTAAGTTTGTTTCTCATTTTTTATCATTGAACCCGTGGCTAATAAAATTAGATATCGTTCAAAAGAATATGAAACTGATGATGGTCCATGGGATCCAATATCTGGGGGAGCAACTGCACTTCTTGGGACTATTGCGAGTCTCAGTATGGGTGTAGCAGATTTCCCTATAGAAATATTTAGGAAGGTGAAGAGGGAAAAGGATGCTCATGCTGCCAAAGCATCTTCAAGTTCTGCTACACCAAAGTCTTCGGTGCAGAATCGATCTCAAGATCATATGCTATTAGACGAAAAATCGCTTAGATCAGTAGACGCTAGTCTGTTGCAAGCATCGGAATCATCAGCAAAAACTTCTCATGAGAGCACTCAGCGATCTTTAGATGATATACCTACTCCTTTGACACCAACAACTACTCAGAGTTCCATGTCACATACAACGAGCCCTGGTATCAAGCATACAAATTCGTTGCGGCAAGTACTGCGGGGCGGCATGGAATCTTGTCATAGTCGCAATAATTCGGGCACCCAAACTCCTAAGGAATTTGATCCTTCTAAGTTGACTATTGAAAATGCTATAGGAGCCGGGAAGGGTATTTCACGTATTGTTGGTGCGGGCTTGAAGTCACCTATGGACTTCACACTAGGTTTGGCACGAGGATTTCATAACGCACCTAAATTGTATGGTGATGATACGGTTAGGCCTCAGGAAAAAGTAACTGATTTTCAGAGTGGATTAAAGGCAGCTGGGAGGGAGTTCGGTTATGGAATGTTTGATGGAATCACTGGTCTGGTTACGCAACCTTTACGTGGTGCAGAGAAGGAAGGTGCTGCTGGACTGATCAAAGGCATAGGCAAAGGTATTGCGGGGGTAGTTCTCAAACCGGGAGCTGGTAAGTTGGATTCTATCAAAATCTTCGATGCATTTCTAACATCATTAAGCTATATGGGGACTTCCTGGTTACACATTTATGGGTATTCATAAAGAAGTACGGAAACTTTTCGGCTCAAACGTACTTAACTATATCATCGCAGCTAGAACAGCTCAAGGGTATGAAGATTCCCAGGAATGCAATAGAGAAGAACGTCTAGATATCATCAGGCGTTGGAATGAACACAAACAGGAATATCAAAATGTCAAGCAGAGAATTCATGATCAAGGTCCTGCTGGTCAGGATACTGGACACCTTTCACCACGAGGCTTCTTTCAAACAAGGCATCTCACTTTTGATGAAAGAAAAAAGCTTCACGAGGAGCGAAAAGCCAAGCGTTATGAGGAAAATAAGCAAGGGGGCAGTACCCTACATACACGTCACCAATCAGGACTTTTTCGAAGAGCAACACCTCATAATGATTCTTCTCATGAGATCCAGGGTTCACCAGTCATCAACATTGATCCTCCTACTAACCATGCCAGTGGGGATACCCATCCAGATTTCGAAGAAGCAATTCAAGCATCAGTAGCGGCTACTTCGCGTGGTAACATAGAAGAAGACCTTATGATTGAACGGGCTATTCGAGCTAGTGTGGCGGAACTCCAGGTTGGTCAGAGTGCAGGGCTGAGCGATCAAGAGGTTATGGATCGTGCGATTAAGGCTAGTGTTTTGGCTAGTCAGGGGCAGGAGGGAAGGGGTGAGAGGAGGGAGGAGGAGGATAGGGAGCATGAGGTGCAACTTGCGAGGGCGATACAGGAGAGTTTGAGAGAGTATAGGATCGGTGGTGTGAGGGGCGATGATGCTGGTGCTGGTGCTGGTGCTGGTGCTGGTGCTGGTGTTGGTGTTGGTGTTGGTGCTGGTGCTGGTGCAGACAGTGATGGAGAAAGGAGTGGATTCATAGAGATGCGCAATGAAGAGAGCGAAGATGAGGATTTCAAGAGAGCTCTGAGAGAATCAAGAGAAGATCATGAGAAATCTATATCCAAAGGAAAGGAAAATGAAAACGAGAAGAGTGTCGGAGCTAGTGGCAGTAGTGAGGCGAGAGGAATGACGGAGGAGGAAATCGTTTTGGAATATATTATGAAGCAGAGTTTGGAGGAGGAACAACATAGGAAGACAGCGGAGGAAAAGAAAAGGAAAGCGTGGGAAGAGAAGAAGGAAAGGGAGATAGAGAATAGTGCTGCGGATGAGGAGGCGTTGAGATTGGCTATTGAGGAAAGTTTGAGAGGGGTGGATGGTTCTTCGGTTTGAGCGGCTGTATGTGGTGGTTGGTGGTGAGGAGTGAGGGTTGGGGAGATAGGGAGTGCATTGGCGGTTTGTGGTTTTGAAGGTCTGTGGTTTTGAAAATTTGGTTGGAGATAAAGGGTGAGATGGAACGGAATGGAATGGAAGGATATATTTCATTTTTGATAGTGATTGATATTAATTTTTCTAAATGAGATGGATGAGATGGGTGGGATAGATATGATACCAGAATTATAGGGATGGGAGTGATCGATTCTTTTGTTGTCTCGAGTTTTAGCTATTTTGAATCTAAATCGCTTGTTTCAATACTATTATTTGGTAGCTAGTAGCTATTCAAGAGGATCCTAAGTATAACATGATATATCATAGAAGAGTCTAGAGGACAATTCAAGCTCTAGTCTTCTGGGTAAACAAACATGAATGTGTACTTCCTATTCCTAAGCTAGAGTAATTGTGAATATCTTGGTTGGCATTGGACAATAACAATGTATGTTTCTTTCAGTCTTAGAATTTGGACACTCCTTAAGACAAGATAAGATGGTACTCTTCCATTGGACTCTCGAGCCGAGTTTCAATATATGCTAGAAAGGACAATTATTTTCTCAAACCAGGTAAACAATGACAACCATCTGTGATTATCTCACTGTCACAACCTCATTCTTCCCAATTCTACAACCCACAAGATATGACTCCAGATGGACCCCCACGTCGACAGCGCAAGAAGTGTATCTCCTTGTCTACAGCAAATATTGGGAACTTATCATCACGAGGCTTAGGAGCAGCCTCATTGACTTCACCTTCGCAATTAGTTCTTGGATGCTGGACCGGAAAATTGGTTCGTACACCACCAGTTAATTCATTTTCAAACATTGAAGGTCGGCATTCTCCAAAGTCGCCAACTCCTCGATCCAAGATTCCATCGCTTGAACAGCCGCGAGCAATAGTGAATCATCTAAACCGCGCATTTGGACATAAATCTTCTTTACCTCCATCTGCAAATCCACCTACGTTTGCAGCCAATACAACACAACGTCATAATCTATCAAGTATAGCAACGATGATAGCTGGTGAGGTACCAGCAGCTACACAAAATACCAGTCCATCTGTTGATGACTGGAACACATATGAGACCAACTTGCTGAGAGAAGCTTCTAATTTACCACCGATAAACCCGGCTGTTGCTACTACCTTACAATCAATCTCGGTCTCGAATCCAACTAAGCCCAGCTTCGACACGTTTATTAACTACTCTGTCGACCAAAACAATATTGGGGGAAAGCAAGCACCATTTGCACAAGGTCCAGGGCCGTCTGCGCGAGAAGCCTTGCCTACGGCTAATTCCGAGTTTCCTGCAAACACTGATGCAGATAGACAACAATGGAAGGCTGCTGTCAAAGCAAATCACCCAGATTCTAATTCGTTCAACCTGAGTATTCCAGATCGAGTACATCGACGCAGTACAAGCCAAGGAAACCGTGGAATATTGTCAAACGACGGTCATCTTGACGATGTGACTCTATCGAAGACCGCAAACGCTTATATGCGCATGGTTGAAACTGTGGAAAAGGCTAGTAGTAAGGCTGAAAATCAAGGGAGTTCGACAGTTACGGGTAGATCTGCTACGATGACCGTTGGTAAGAATCCATTTTCTGGACCTTCTGTGACCATGGATATGGCTCCAGATTTCAATGCAAATTTTGCTGAGATGATGGCAACCTTGGAGAATTCTATACCTGGCGGTTCAACATATGGGACGAACACAGGTGGTCATAAATCTACACAATCATCTTCGAGGAGTACGGGAATGGGACAAGGTTTACAAAATCTATCTCATAATGGATACCATATGGATTCTGACTCTGGGAAATCGACGCTATCTATGAATCATTCTACAACAGACGCAAATATGACGGGCTCCGGAAATCAAAGTGGCAGAATGACATCGTCAAGAATGGAGATAACCACACCGGATCTTTCTTCTATGTCTCAAACGGATTCTGGCTTCCATACATTGATGCAGTCTATGAACCAATCTACAACTCAGCAGAATATAAAGAATATTGGTAATCAAGCTAATGAATCATCATTAGCAAGTCGAGAAAACATGGATAACGCTTCTCTCGGTCCCGACTTTCAAAATGGTACACATATATCTCAATCTAGTTGTCAAGGAAATATAGCGAACAGGAGTGGTTGTCGTACCAGTCGAGAGAGCAATACATCACCTACAGATCCTTTTCGAGTATCGCCGTGGGAAACTGGTCCCACAGAGAGTGTGTGGTTAGCAACAAATATGGATGGATCATCAGCTCAAGAAATTCCAGCAGCAAGCATGGTTGAAGCTTCACCATTAATTCAAACAAATTCGGGAACAAACATGGCTGGGTTGTCAAATCAAGCACGCTCAACAAATGCTGGTGGTTATCAAAATGATTCATCATTCGCGGGTAGCAACCGGCGGAACATGTTAAGTGTACCTGGTGGATATAACATGTCTCTTTTGCCAAATATGATGAGCAATACTTTTGCGGCTGAGGCAGGACCAGATACAAAAGCTTTGCAAATGCCTTCTACTCGACCAGTCATAAGTCAAAATAGTGCTGCTCCTGTCTATGGACACACTCCGAACAACTCAATTTCGGAACTTGGTCAGATGAGCTCGCCATCATTAAATTCGACCAATCTTCCCACTCGGTTAGGTGTTGATTTACTCAGATCCGCTACACCTAACCAATCAGCCATCAACTTTAACCATGCAACCTCACCAGCAGTAGCAAACACTCCAGCTAGATCAACGAGGTCGAATTCTGCAGTACTGACAGCACCAGGTATTTCCTTTGAAGAGGTATCTCCGAATCCTTTGCACCCAGCTAGCTTTCATCGCGACCCTCCTCGTAGTCATCCAGATATTTCTCTCCTTACATCTCCCAATCCTCTACACCCGCCAAGTTTTCATCAGCCTACGCCTCGTGCCGTATGGCCAACCTCGCGCGTTCCAATTCCTCCAAATCCTGCCTTATCCGGAAGTATCCCAGGTTACTTTCAACCGGGTCAAAGTTTAAGCTCTCAGGGAGATTTGAAGATAAACATGGACATCAATATGCACACGCAATCCCCAGTTTCTCTTCAATCTGGTCTACAATCCCAGTATAATATTAATGCAGGAGGTCAACAAGATATGCAAATGCAGCAACAGTATCATGGTCAAGTTCAAGATATGATGACTCAAACAGCACTTCAAAATCAAGCAAGTGAACGCGCAAACCAAGAGAATTCAGCGTCTGCTCCTACTCCACCCCGCCCACCTCCGGGTTCCGGTTGGAATAACATGTTACGTCAACGCCTTAATTTATTCGAAAACCACCAACCTCTTACTGCGCAGTTCACCGGACATTTGCGTCGCTTGCAAGTTGCTAATAGAATTATTAATTCACTTCGAGATTATGATCTCAACAGTCCTATGCCTTTTGATGGAAAACCACTGGCTCCACTCTGGGAGTACCTAGTCATGGAGCCTCGCCTGAAAAAAACCATTGACGTAGAGGGGAAGCCATTAGCTATCAACCTGCTGACGGTCGGAGAGAATTTTGAATGCGACTTTTGTACTGGAAAGCCAAATGCATATGGAATTGGTCCATACAGCCATGATTTCGTTGAAATATGGGGTCCGGCTGGTTATGATTGGTGTAGAGAATGTCGGAAGGCGGGAAGAAATATTGTTCCTGCTACCGTTCTCGAGAAGATGGATGGGGGGGGGAAGGGGAGGGGGAAGAGACTAGCCAAGGACTCAGCCGGCCATGGTCCATCACCCAAAAAACGAACTCAATCATCATCCAGTAGCGCGTCAATGGAAGGATCTCGTCTAGCTGATTCTGCTAGCTACGATCGCTATGCACCCATATCGGAGGAATCCAATGTATTCGGGGACCCCCAAGAAATATTCTCTTCAATCGATAATATCTTGATCAATCCCTTCATGCACAATCTCATGTGTCGAGGAAGCGATCATCGACAAATCGACGCGAGTAAGACGAAGATTTGCGAAAGTTGCAAGACGAAAAAATTGCAGATCATTACGCATGCTTGCCATGACGAATTTAGCCATATCGTTGCGTTGAATACAGATGGGCAGTGGCAGCTGGGATATCGCCGCGGAGTGCAAGATCCGAGTCGGATGGATGGGTCGGGGGATGTGAACGCTGGCTTGAATATTCGTGGCTTTAGTTTTGATGTGGGTGCTGATTTGGTGGATGGTAGTGTTACTTTGGATGATATCAATTCGATTGTGGATCAAGGGTTGAGTGCAGGTGGTATGAACTCGGGTGGTATGAACTCAAGTGTTATTAACTCGGGCGGTATGAATCTTAGTGGAATAAACTCGGGTGAGATGCATCCGGATATGAACTGGGGACTAAAACCCAGCAACAACCCCATCATGAACAGCGACATGGATTCCACAGCCGGCAACACCAAATTTTCCAGGAACCAATCCGACTGGAAGACCCCCTCCAGCACTCTTCCCCTATCCCAAACCCTCACATCCACACCTCCAAACCCCATCCAAGCCCAAGCCCAAACCCAAACCCACAACCACAACCACGACATCCACACGAACGACAAACCCCACGGCGCCATCTCCAAATTCTGCATGGTGTGTCCCGCACAATCGATTTTCCTCTGCGACGGCTGTCCCTTAACTCTATGTGAGAGCTGCCGATATCGACTGAGGGATTTGTGTAAAGGGTGGTTTAACAATTTGATTTATACAAATGGCGTTAATCATCATCGGAATGATGCGTTTCTTTTGAGGTCGGATGATGGTGGGTATCATGAGTATGGGAGGTTTTGGCCTGTTCCTCCGCATGTTAGTCTCTAGGGGTGGGTGGGGGTCATAGGCGGCGGAACTGCGTACGTATGTTTTGGATGGGAGGTTTGGATGTTATGTGGCTTAGAACTGGCGGGGTCGTTAAATATTCAAGGCCATTTGGATAGGGGTCTTCGACATACAAATAAAAGAATTGATCGATCCCCTTTCTTCTTTCGCTTGATTGCCTGTAAGCAAACGCCCCACTCACTTGGAATATTACTTCCCATTTCCAGGACCGTTCAAGCGCAACACAATCCGTATATGGTAGCCTCTCGCCCAAATCGCAAATCGCAAATCGCAGCGTTGAAGGGATCGTTTCAACGAGGAAATAGATCGAGCACAATTCACAACTGCATTCATTCCACCTTGGGTCAAAAAGAACTCCTTTTTTTCTTCGCCCGATTCCCTCTCTCTTCTCTAGCCCTGTATTCATTCTCTCCACCTTCCACCAGCTATCTTCCACCAACCATCAACCATCCATCACCTATACCTTCCAAACCCCACCCTTCACTTTCTCAGCTTTCTCTTATTCACCTATTTCATCCACTTCTCCCTCCAATACTTCTACAAATTCACGTGCCATGATATGCCATCAAAACCCCGATTTTGGCGGGCATCCAACAAATCCAACATGAATCACAGATGACGAAAAATTCGCCTTCTCCACAAATTTCTCTCTCTCTCTCTCTCTTTCATTCATTCATCCATTTCTTCTCTTTTCCTTCCTTTCTTACTTCCTTACTTCCTTACTGAACAATAAAGCAAAAAGCTGAACACATCTCCCACCCACCACGAAATCACCGTCCAGTTCTCTCTTTTAGATTTCCTTTTTTCCCTTTTTTTCCTTCCTTCTTTCTTTCTTTCTGGGGGGATTTCTTTTTCCTCTTTCCCTTTTATTTCCTTTTTATTTTCTGTTTCTTCCTTCTTCTCCTTCCTGGGATCACGGATACGGATGGATATGTGGATACCTGGTATATGGATTGGTGGATGTACGAATGGAGTTTTCGGGTTTTCGGGGGGATATGAGCAAGTATACCAGGGAGTGAGCAAGCAAGCGGCCGAGGTTTGAAATGGGATGATGGATAGATAGATAGCATGATACTATGCAATAATAGATGAATAGATGAATAAATAAATAAGTAAATGAAACATTGATATAATAATGGTAAGAATCATTTGAATATGAAGAAAGGGGGTGGAGATGAAGCTCTTTTCTTCTTCACAATGAATTCGAAGCAGTGGATAGATAAAAAAACTATTTCCCTTCAATTTTCCGCTATGTTATTGTACAGACGTATGAAGTGAAATCCCTGGGTATATGATATGTATGTATATTTACAAAAGAAGAGAAGGCAAAAAAAAGAAATCATCCGCAAGAACCAGCATCTCATCCCATTCCATTCCATCAGCCCTCACCCTCACACGCACTACGAACAAATAGCCGCCGGCGTACCATCCGCCAAGTTGGGGAAAATGCCATAATCCAACAACTTAAATGCATCCCACTCATGCGCACTCTCCGTTTTAAAATTCCAAAAAATCCACCCATTAGCCTTCGTTTCAAAACTTGCCAATTGGGCACTTAGATAATTCTTCATGTCACTCTTGAAACTATCGCTCCAAGTAGTGATGTCTGATTTTCCTTCACAAGAGCCTACGTGTGTGGAATTAGGGTATGAGCCATCGTAGCGGGAACCCACGCCGTATCCGTTGAGCGCGAATGCACAATCCGTCATTGCGGCTGTGAATTCGCCGACGACGACCCATTTATCGGAGCCAGTGTACACGTGGGCGTTGGAGCAGACGTATTCGACGTGTTCGGCGGGGGTCATGGCAACGAGAGCGTCGCTGAAGACTTGGTATTCGTGGTGATCTATGACGACTGAGCATTGTTAGTATACTGAGCTTTTGAAAGAGGGCTGTGGAGAACCAACCTCCGTGTGCATTATTGTCGCTTGGTGACAAGATATTATTCCAATTATCCGGTTGTAAAAATGCATCATGAAGCACAACAACAGTATCTGAAACCGCGCGAACTTGTCCATATCCATTCCTGTAAAATTGTTCTAATACCTCGAAATCCATAATCCAATTCGCTGGTTCGTTGAGTAGTTCGATGCCAACTACTACATCTTGATACTGCTCCTGAGCGTATTTTGTGGTGATGGTATTCAAAACAGATAGTGTCTGTGCAACGGAGCCACCTTGTGTCCACGCTGGCGAGGTAGTACGATGCCCGGAATTATCGAACCCATTTTGGGAGAGAGGAGCACCATGCAGGTCGATCCAAACTTTGAGACCGGCGCTACGTGCCCAGTCGATGGCGGCGTCCATGTATGAGGCTGCACCTTGGGTATATGGTTCGTCATACAGAGCATATGCCCAGTATCCAATTGGGATGCGAACTGTGTTGAAGCCAGAGTCGGCAATCTTTTGGAAGTCGACGGCAGTGCACCATGTACCCCACTAGAAAGATGTAAGAGATGTGATATGAAATGATGAGAAGAGAAATTTACATGAGGTTGAAGGATTGCTGAAGCTGCTTCTGTTCCCAGTTTCTCTGTCATTGTATACCTAAAAGGGTAAAGTGTTAGCATCTCTTTCCCGAGAAATGAAAGCAGCGATACCCCAATATCATGTCAAGTCATTAAAGAGAAGAGGGATTTAAACTTACTCGTCGACTATTCCTAGGGATTGGTCGAGTGATTGAAAAATGGAAGCTATCCACAATGTCAATATCATTTACCATACATCCAGTTCAGTATAAGCTGCTCACGTGTAATCCATGGTTCCAGTACAAGCCAACCACCAATGTTGACTCCTCTGACAGGTGTTGACCCATATGCAAATTCAACCTTTCTTTGATAGCTGCGATAGAGTTTAGTGAGAGATGACAGATGTTGAAGTATGAATACTTACATTGGTTTCGAGGCCACCAAGGTAGCCGCGAGGAGAGTACCAACAGTATTTTTGAAGAACATTATGTAGAGTACATGTATGATGCAAACTGATTATTTGATATTCATGAAAGGAATGTGATGAGATTTTGAAACAGAGAAGGAAGGACGAAGATATAAGTCAGGCAGGAAATGAGCCTCAAATAGGGTTCTCAATAGTGTGAATAACGGGAGATGATATTGGAATGAATCAGATGAACCTTGTGACTGTTGCCCCTTGTCATGATCGCCGCAGATAACTCAATTACTGATTGAGGAGTCGTGTACAAGGAATACCAGAGGTCATGACTGATCTGTAGTTCAAGAGAAGAAAAAAGCAAGTGAAAATCATACTCTTTATGATATAATTAGTCAAGGGCAAATATGAGAGTCGTGAACGACTCCTGGGCCGTCTGCTATGCTGACTTATTAACCACTCGAAACAACGATGCCGGGTAAATAAGATATTTGGGTGTAAGGGTTGGTGGCCAAGATCCATCATCTTGCATGAGGATATGTACCAGGAATCTTTGTGAGCCTGACCACGATTCAAACTCTGTGATCAAGGAAAATGGTGGTCAAGAAGCTGGGGGCTCTGCAATGCATGCGGGTAGGGGGGTATTTGGGCCCGAGCGATTTGGCAAATAGTCAATGGTGGACCAGAGAGTAAGTCCATTGGTGCACCAGTGCTACGTTTACAGGGATAACTGCGTGCTGACGATGAAAAATTGGTGGGGACCGTGCCAAGAGAAAGGAATCAGGGGAATCCACGGGGTTCTCCTCTAGTGTGATATCATATGTACTTTGTACAGAGTAGAACTAACTACTACGGGGTACGTACTATTCAGACTCTCAGCACTAAAAGGGAGTAGATCATCCCGTGTCATCACTATCATAAACAGTTACTGGATACATAATTACCGCTGGTGAGTTGTGACTTACCGTTGTCCACATGCACGACATGTACAACTACGTACGAACTTTTGAAAGCCCAGGGTAGAAGTAAATGATGTAGTTTATAGTTTTGTGTTGTCACCGAAATGTAAAGTGGCTTGCCAAGTGGCTAAGTACTATTTGCAGTCGTTTGAATAAGATTGGTAAGTAGTACCGTAAAGTACCATTATTGATGACCAGATGAAACTCCTCCACACCCTTTTCCTTATCGATTTTCTCTTTTGGAGATTCGAGCTCCAGAAAAGCATGAATTTGGGGTTAATATTAGGCTTCGAAAGATTTGAAACTTTCTAATGGTGGAAGTTATGGGGCCCTTTCAATGGTGCGACGAACCAGTGGTAGACCGGTGCTTAATAGCTGCACAAGCTTTAGCAGAAATGATGGCTTCGGGCACCAGGAAATTTGGCTTCTGGATTGTTCGATAAGAAATAAACATGCTAAATGTTAGATGGTCTCTAGGACTCACCTTGATACATACATGGTAGAGGCGCTATTGCCACCTAGAATGAAATAGAAATCCCAGTCCATTAACGTCTCTCGAGGTATGCACCGCCGCCTTTCAGTGTTATTATTCCTTTCACTCGTGCTGAAAAAACTTAATACGACACAGATTGGGGGACAAAAGGGGGCTTTTTCAGGTTTGGATTTCATGCGGTTCGCCCCCTCAATATCTCAATACTCCCTCGCTAAGAGATTTGAGTATGTCGCGAATAATTTTTAGATAAGAAAAAGATGATACTTGGTATATCGTATCAATTGGTGAATAAATTTCTTAGAATTGTCTCACTTCGTAGTATTTTTCTCTACTACCCCTCTGGCGAATTCACCAAAAGTAATGCCCATCTCCGAGTCTACAATCTCGTCCAAGTTAGGTTGAGTGAAGACGGCGATAGTATTTCTCGCGATTCTTCCTCCTTCGTTCTCGCCATCTGCAATTCCTGGTCGCACACCTCTCACGTAGTGAGGAACTGCCTTGAATTTGCCTTTAGTGATTCTCTCGAGAGCTTCTCCCGTCTGGAATGCGATGCAATCTTTGGGGATTTTAACCTGAACAGTTTCACCACTTCGAGACTGGATATAAAGTCCTGCAGTTGGGTCCGGAGATGCAGGAAGCTCGTTGAGTGGGCTTAAAGTGGTTGGATGAGATGAGTAGGATACTGGAACCACTGGCGGATTGCGAGTCTCGTTGATGAACATGGCCGATGTAAGACCGGTTAGACAGCCATGATCCAGATGTGTTGCACACCAGTCGTCGTCTAGATTCTCCGAAGATTTCTTCGCTTCTGCCGGGAAGTAATGCAGTAATCGCGCTTTGGTTGTGGTTGAAGTTCTCACAACATGCTCAAGATATCCGGGTTTATAATCAGGAATCTCCTTCTCTGCATATTTGTCACAAGCTCGAGCGACAAGTACACCTGTATCAATAATAATGCGACACAGTCTTTCAAAGGTTCCTTGGAAACCGGGCAGTACGTTTTCTCCTGGCCATAAATTGGGACTGAGGTATTCGGGGAAGTTTTCTGGTGAAAATTCAGAGGTAGGCACTGCGCACGAAAGAGATGGGTCGACGTAAAATGCACAATTCGCATAGTATGACCCTTTGAGCGTGTCCACTTGGCCATTTTTGAGGGTCTCTTTTCCACGAGACCAACCGGTAAGATACTTTGCAGCCGCATTTTCGAGCTTCTCTACTAGACATCAGACCTTGTCGGTTGCCTTCAAGAGTAATTATGATACTGACCGAGTTTAACTTCTGGCAAATTTCCGAGATAAGATGAATATGAGAGCAAACTATGTCTCAACTCTACGAACATCTCGGGAACATCTTTGACCAGTATGATCCCTAAAGATTCAGGACCAAAGGCCTCCTCAAGTGTTGAGAAGGAAACATTGCCTGGAATATCAAATCAGCTAAGGCAAGGACGAATCTATAACGTTGAGACATACCACTTTGTAAATCTTTTAAGCTTACTGTCACTGGAGAAGGGGCCATATTTGGTATGTTGATGAGAAATATGAATGGAAGCTATCCAAGATTTAGAAGAGAATTTGAACGTGTATGTGCTTGAGTTTTTATTTTTCAAGATCATGTCGTACAAGGTAGAAATAGGCAGGAGGGAAAAGTTGTAGTATCTTGCCGATAATTTACCGAGGTCGGCAGCGCCCGAATATCGCGAACTTCCTGTTCACAAACACAAGCAGCTTTTTTTCTATAGTAATTCTCAAATCTCACCACAATTATCATGGTCAAACCATTGTCTTTCAAAGGTGATAAGAAAACCAAGAAAAGAAAGCGTGTTGATACTGCCGAAAAGTTTGGAGATTCAGAAGCCTCTACCTCCCAAGCAATCGCGAAACCCCAGGAAGAAGAAGCCGCGCCAGATGATGATACTTGGGTGACAGCAGAAGCTGCGGGTGATGTCGTTGGTCCCGTAGTTTTTGTTCTACCGTCAGATCCACCATCATGTATAGCCTGCGATACGAATGGAAAGGTATTTGCAAGCAGGCTGGAGAATATGATTGAGAACAACCCCACCACTGCAGAACCTCACGATGTAAGACAAGTATGGGTTGCCAACAAAGTAGCAGGTACGGAGACTTATAGTTTCAAAGGCCATCATGGCAAGTGAGTATAATGATTCGTCTACTATAATATTGCGATGCTAACCAGTCTTTCCCTAGGTATTTGAGTTGCGACAAATTCGGAATTCTATCGGCCAATACTGAAGCTGTGTCGCCCTTAGAATCCTTTTTATCAATACCAACGGCCGATACGCCAGGGACATTTCAAATACAAACTCTGCGAGACACGTTTTTGACCATAAAACCACTTGCATCCGCAAAGGAAAATGCTTTACCAGAGATCCGGGGAGATGCTGATTCAATCAATTTTAATACTACCATAAGAATCAGAATGCAGGCAAGATTTAAGCCGAAATTGAAGGCGTCTAAAGAGGAAAAGGCCAGCCAGAAAATAAGCAGGAAGGAGTTAGAAGATGCTGTTGGTCGGAGGCTGGATGATGACGAGGTTCGGAAACTTAAGAGAGCAAGAAGAGAAGGCGATTATCACGAGGCATTACTTTTAATCAAGGTAAAGAATAAGCATGACAAGTACAGCTGAAAAATAAACAAGAACAAAGAATGCAATAGGGGGCAATGGGCAAATTCGCAGAAGGACGCATGATAACTGACAACCGCCGTCGCTCTTGGGTTGCCCAACCCAGACGGACGGCGTTACGGTGTATGAAGATGGGCCACTGTGGCCAGGAAAGCTACAATGGATCTTGGAATTTCAATAGTACAATGACTACAGCATTTTGCGTAGAGACTAATGGTAGGGAATACTCGATCAATTCGTCAAAATCCAGTAGATCATGTGATATCAGTAAAAAACCATCAAATTTTCCCTTGGCCGTAGAAGTTGGTTGCACTTCCAAATCTGTAAATTCTGTTCCCCCTTGATCTTGGACCGAAAATTCAGGATTATACGATTCGATTCTAGTCGCCAGTGAGGGCTGAAAAAATTTCTTCCATTTGAAAACTTTTCTACACAAACCACAGCCAAAACACCGCATTCATAGGTACTTCAAAATGTACAAATTTTTCGCCTCACATATCTTTGAAGTCCAGAGTGCAGAGCCAACATACATCTATGATATCATACCTGTCGCAGCTGGCCTTGCATCTATTTCATCAGATGATTGTTTGCGGTTGCTAGATCCAACTGCTTTGAATGGCCAACCATTGAATACTATTAAGAAAGTAAATTCTGATGTTACGTGTCTGAAAACTATTGGAAATGATGAAAGTTCTATTGTGATTACGGCTGGCAGGGACGGAAAAGTGTGTCTAATTGACCCGAGGACTGGTGGGAAGGTTGGAGAGGTTAAGAGTGGTGAGATTATTTTCAGGGTTTTTTTTCATGGCTTGTATGTAGGAGATGGATCTCTTTTTCGCCTCAAGTGAGGGAGTAGGATTTGATGTGGTAACTCACGAGGGTTATGAAGATCATGGATATCTCCACATCACACGCTTTTTGGATGGCCATATTGTTATCAAACGGTTCAACATCTATGGAAAAGGTTCTAATGCTTAAATAGATCAAGGTGCTCCAATCCTGTCCTTGGCGTGCTCAAATACAAACGCCATTGCTGCTGGAACAGAGTTAACAAATCACCAAGCAACTGTTTCAATCTGGTAGAGGTCTCCCATTATCACTACTCAACATGTCCGCCAGACTGATACAAGCAGGGACGCAAGATCTTTAGCTACTCCAGTCGTACAATACGTGGAAAGTCACAGTGACGATGTCACAGAGGTTTGTCACACTCATGCCAAATTGTGAATATGCCAGCTGATCCTCGTCTCAGCTACAATTTCATCCAACTCAAGAATCGCTTTTGTTATCTGGCTCTACGGATGGTCTGGTCAATATATACAATATCACCATATCAGACGAGGAAGAAGCCCTTCATCAGACTATCAACCATGGTCACTCCATACATCACGCAAACTTTCTTAGCGATACCGACATATTCGCTCTTTCACATGATGAAAAGTTCTCTATGTACGAGCTAGTAACCAATCCAGAAGAGGGGATTGAAGAGCCAGCTCCTGTAGTATATGGTGATATGAGGGAGAACCTGGGAGGCGAGTATGTTGCGAATATTCTGTGCAGACCCGATGGAGGAGCTGTATTAGGCATTGGAAGTCACAGCAAGAATGAATTCGATCTTGTACAGCTGAAGAAGGGAAAGCCTTGGGTCTTTGCCCCCGAGACAAAGGTTACACTTTCTGGGGCTCATGGATCAGAGATCGTTAGATCGTTTTGCTTTCTTGATTCGGTATGATCTCCTTGTGACGCACCCAGGTTATGTACAAGCTGACAATTTATTCTCTGTAGCATAGAGCAGTATTGACTGCTGGCGAGGATGGACAGATTAAATCATGGAGGGGCGAGGAATGATTATCTCGAAAATGTAGCGATCTCAAGATATATGTGTTTATTAACTGAAAATGTTCAAAATTTTATAGGACTTCCATTTGATCTATTAGAATGAATAATATGCTTTTGTGAAATGTTTATTGCTAGTTTTTGTTAAATCTTACAATCAATGATGTAGTTAATGTTGGGAGCTTGATCGGAGCTCATATTACGGATTGCCGAAGATGACAGCTTTGAGATAGCAAACCAACCATTACAAAGCTTCGCCAATCTATACAATCAACCTTTCCATTCTGATTGTTGGTAATTTACCATGGAATCATGACCATATTTTATTCTGAAACTTCAAAATCGAAGTCGACTATTTACCCAGAGGTTCTGGCAAGATGAAGAGCCCCAGCCGGCGGCTTATACTGCCATTTTTTATTTGTAAGGCTCCAACAATTTCCTCAGAGCTCAAGAGTTACTGATCTTGTACATATAGTAATTTGGCAATTTGTTTTCCCAATATGTTATGCACAACAACATGAGGAAGAGTTAGGGGCATCTCTCACAGCGGAGGAGAGTCCAAAGCCATCTTTTCAAGCCCAACCATCTACAGCTCAAGAATCGCATCGGGCACCACCAATACAAAATACAGCCGGTGAGGACCAAGTTTGCATGCATTGGTTTGCTATCTGCTAACACATTGTAAGAATATGATCTAGTTGAAAATGCTATGCATTCTCTCCAACTTTACGAACGAACGCATCCACGCCCTACCTCCAACCCTTCTGGAATTGTCAAAACGTTGACGCAATATGTTGTTGCAAGTCTTCCAAGATTGGTTCAAGGACCGCCACCAGATGGGAAGATTTCAGCGCATCGCCAAGCTCCAGGCCCAGTCGCAGAAGCAGTACAACTCTTGGAGCAAGCAGCCCATGTCAACAACTCCGATGCGATCTATCTTCTAGCGCAAATAAATTTCTACGGAAACTACTCATATCCCAAGGACTACAGCGAGGCATTCAGAAGATATCATCAATTGGCATCATTGGATGGAAACAGCTCGGCACAGCATATGATAGGATTTATGTATGCGACGGGAATTGGAGGAGCGGTAGAGCAGGACCAGGCAAAGTCTTTGCTATACCATACATTCGCCGCCGAAGGAGGAAGTACAAGATCCGCGATGACCCTTGCTTTTCGACATCATAGTGGAATTGGTGTGTCAAGAGGTTGCGATTTGGCAATTGAATATTACAAGGAAGTCGCGGATAAAGCAGTCGAGTGGTATCGATCCGGACCGCCAGGAGGCATGGCATATGTTCAAGACTCATATCAGCTTGCAGATGAAAATGGTGGAATTTATGGTGAAGGGGCAAGTTTTAGTAGTGCCGGACAAAATGCAAAGAGCGGAGGGCCAAGCTCAGATGCTCATGCAGCATTGGATGATGTTCTGGAGTATCTCGACTTGATGTCTAGAAAAGGCGACTTTAAGGCTACTTTTAGCTTGGGGCGTATCCATTATGATGGTCAAAAGGGACTTCCGCGAAATTTGAAGAGTGCGAAATGGTATTTCACGAAAGTAGCCAAATTATATTGGACGAGAAGTGGAAAAATCATCGAGAGCGATAAACCTCAACTAGATAAGATTGCTGCTAAATCCGCAGGCTATTTAGGACGGATGTACCTTAGGGGGGAGAGTGTGGACCAAAGCTATGAAAAAGCTCAGACTTGGTTTGAACGCGGTATCAAAAATGGTGATTCTGGTTCTCAGTATGGAATGGGTCTGATGTACCTGCATGGTCTTGGGGTACCAAAAAATTCTGTATTAGCACAACAATACTTCAAAGCTTCTGCTGACCAGGACTATGCGCCTGCGCAAGTTAACATAGGGGCTATGTACCTGGATCAAGGTACAGATAACGACATTAAGGTTGCCAATCGATATTTTGAACTGGCAGCACGATATGGTAATATTGAAGCTTACTACTATCTCGCCGAACTCATAAACCAGGGAGTTGGTCGAGATCGAAGTTGTAACTTGGCAACTGCATACTACAAGAACGTTGCAGAGAAGGCAGAACCACTTCTGACGTCCTTCGCCGAAGCGAATAATGCTTATGAGCATGGCGATCACGAATTAGCTTTGGTTGGTTATATGCACGCGGCAGAGCAAGGATACGAAAAAGCACAATCAAACGTTGCATATATCATTGATGAACAAAAGTCGAAATTGACTATACCTTCCTGGCTGACTCTTGTTTCCATCCCAAGACCTAAATTATTACAAAATGCGAAACTTGCGCTGCTCTATTGGACCAGAGCTGCCAAGCAGGCAAATACAGACGCTTTAGTCAAAATGGGTGATTACTATCTTTATGGTATCGGTACCCCAGTCGACTTGGAGAAAGCTGCGGCTTGTTATACAGCAGCATCTGAGTTTCCTCAAAGTGCCCAAGCATTATACAACTTAGGCTGGATGCATGAAAATGGTGTTGGTCTCGATCAGGATTTTCATCTCGCGAAGAGATATTATGATCACGCTTTGGAGACAAACGAAGAGGCATATCTACCTGTGACCCTCAGTTTGTTGAAACTACGCATCAGAAGTGCATGGAATTCGTTCACGCATGGCAAGGTCAATTCTATTATCGATGAACCAAGTAAGTTATTTAAAGTTTGAGTACTGGAGGCAAAGTTTCTAACATATCACCAGCTCCTCGAAAGCAATGGTCACTAGGAGAATGGATTAGCAATTTCCTCCAAGATGATCATCCTTACTACGCCGATTATGACGCAGATGATGCTTATGGTTCAGTACATGACCCTATGCCTGGTGGTGATGCAGATGGACTGTACGACGACATCCTAGATGATGGATTGGTAGAAAGTCTTATTATTATTGGCTTAGCAGCCGCACTGGTGTTCTTGATAGTATATAGACAGCAGAGACAGGAAGCGCAGCGAATAGGTGAAGGGGCAGCTGCGAATGCCCAAGAAAATGCTCAACCGCTTAACGGAGAAGTCCCGAATAGAGGACTTTTCCCTCGGCCAGGCGATGCGAATTTCAACGATTGGGTGGCGGGTGGAGTAGGACATTAAAACAAAATGGGTGCGGGAGTTTGCAAAGGAAAGGACTGTAATTAAGCATGCACGTACAGGTAATACGAATGCAAATGAAAATATGAATATGAAGCAATGAGATGATGGTACAGTTGGGTATTAGATTTGCGTCTGTGATTTCTTGTTCGTTCAATAGTCAAATGACTCCTCAGGCTGCCACTGTTCGATCGAATCGAAACCCTGATAATGCTTAGTGGAAAGAAAGGCGGATTTCATTCTGTTAAAATGATGAATCGAGAATGATGGTTGGTACGGCTGCGCCGTCGAGGCGCGTGGGTGTTTGAGAAGAGTGAGGTTGTTTGGATTATGTGGGTGGTGGTTAGGGAGGAGGGGGTCGGGGTTGTGGTTGGGTGGGGGGGAGACTGATGAAAAGGAGGACTGATGAAAAGGAGGACTTCTGTGGTGGTAGTTGTAATGATTGATTGGATTGTTTTGCTGGGGTTGTTGGGATTATATACAGTGTGTGAGAGTGTGTATTGGGGAAGTTCTTCATTGTGTATTCAAATCTGTCGGCCAGCTTTGATCTGTATGCTATCAAACTCTTGACCTTGATATTCTAGATACATTCACTACGCTCCTTGTAAGTTTTGATTCATCGATAACTTTATGTTAGCAGAGCGCGGTGTCCACGCCGGAAGGGTGTTCTATGTGGTCAGCTGTATCAAAATACTGGGTTATGTAGCCAGGGAGCGCTTCTTCCTAGAGGAGATGATTATTCCTAGCATATGAAGATTCATTCAGTAAATGTCCATGTAAACGTCCCTCAATACGAGAAAAATCCGGTGAAGTGGATGGCGGGAAGGATAAGCGCCCTATGCATTGTCGGCTTCATGTCCCTTATTGATGAGCTTCCCGTTACTACCTAAAGAGTTGGGGTATGTATCCTCGGCTAACGACTGGACCCTGACTCGCGTTTTGATTTCCCGTAGCAGTATATATACTGGTGCTGCGCAAAAGATGACGAAGTGTGCATCCAGAGCCGATTACCATTCAGCAGCCGATGAGCGGTTAACCGTCTATTTTCATTGAAATCCCCCGGTCCTCGACCAGTAATACCGTGTACTAATTACAGTCGGATAATTCAAATTCTATAACGTGTTCCATTCATAGTCGTCCATCAGTAGGGTATATCAATCGAAAGGTATCCCGTCGCCATATCCTTGGCGGCGCCGAAAATGAACGCCGATTATATTCAACCGTCCGTAGTTCCCCGCGCTTCAACACCAAACCCAAACCCATAGCCATTTTTATTCCCAGTTCCCTTATCTATCTCGCATAATTCAACCACTGCCATCTGCCCATCCTGCCCCTCTAGTAGCCAAACCCGCATCGCCCGCACCAGGTGGCTCCACCTTCGACCTCTCGTCAACAACCACTCCCAAACCCTCAGCCTCCTCGACCAATAACCGCCTTTCCTCTAACTGCATCCGTATATAATCCACAGTCTTCTTTAAGACCACGCTCTCGCTTCTCCCTTGACCTTCCAGCCCAGGAACTAAATCTGCTAGTCGATCAAAGCCTTCGCGAATTGCTAGGCGCCGCTTTTGTTCTGTGGGCAAGAATAATTGTTAGTGCCGGTACTGTCAATAGAAGTCATCCGTAGGGGATTGAGACTGAAAGCCATGAAAACACCTACCAGATGCGATATGATTAGCCTTCTTCTCATGCTCCGATAGCCGCGGTTTCTCGTCGGCTGGATTGATACCATTTGCGGAATTGGCATTGGCTGAAGATTCGCGCGTGGGAGATGCGGACATTTTGGAGTGAATGATATGCTTCTGCTAGAGCTTGTGTATGGATCGCTATTATGTGCGAACTATTAAAAGAGAGTCTGAAGGCATTGTTAAACTCCTTGTTGTAATATTGAAGCGGGTGCAAATGGCTGTCACATGGGAATTTGTGAGGTTGATGCCAGAGGGAAGCCTTACCATTTTGGGATTGGTGCAGATCTTTTAGCTTGTGTTCGCGACATTCCTACCAATTTCTTTTCTTGGTATATAAATCTGCAAAATATCAGTCGAAGAACTTGGGCAAGATCTTTTAGCAAAGACGACGAGGAGGAGGGCTTCTTCTCAAAAAATACAATTCCAACCTGAATGGATGATCGGCGCCGGTGTGGTTTGGTCAGCACAGCATGCAGCAGTCGGTTCCCGTTATTGGCCTCGTTTATGTTCTGACTATCACCGCCGCGCGATAAACTGCGGGGACGATGTGATAGTAAGGCTATTTAGTATGGCAGTTTTCCAGATGAGATATTTTGCAGAATAAGTGAAGTAATACATTTTCAAAGGGAACATGATTTCAAATATGTCGCTTTCGTCTCTTCCTGAATCTCCCACCTTCTTCACAACGAAGCTAGTTTCAGACGAAGAAGATGAATATGGGGTATTCATGAACTCAAGTGGATCTGACCATCTTACTCTGTTGACAGATTTTACTAGCCACTCTGGGGACTATTCTGGTCGGTGGCCTCTCTTTCCAAGCATCTTAAGTGTTACCACGAATCTGTCGAATTTTACGACAAGCCCTACAAGTGCCCTGCTGCACAATATGAATATTCTACCATTAAATTTGAGATACTAAATCTGAAATCAATAATGCTGAGACTCAGCATGAGATTACATTTCACAATTTTATGTCAGACTATCCCTCCACAGAGGCAGAGTCGAGAGCATTGGTTAAATGATGGAGCAAAGCACTTCGTCGTGGAGTGAAGAATTGACAGTCTATTCAGAGAGTCTCAAACCCCCGTTAGAGCCAGGCGGTATCTAGACTATGATGAAGAAGGGACAAATGATCCTAAGCGTCCTCGCTCAGGGAGCTCCCGGAGTGGATCGAAGAAGAAGGCTTTTGAATGCCTGTTCTACAAGAAAATGCCACAAATCTATTGCAATAAGCCCGGTGGTTGGCGCAACTTTCGAACTTGTATATTCTATATTTCGGAGAATGAAGTAAGCCTCCTTGTGATCCTTGATCAACCAATCTGAAGGAGGTAATAGACGAAGGTCAGTGGTCAAAAATAGAGGGTCTATTTAGGATAAAAAGAGGCGAAGTTTGTATTAAAGGGGAGGAAGTCAATGTTCAAAAATGGTTTGGACTCTGGAGAAAACCATTTCGGAACACTAAAGAGCCAGATCATCCTTATAAGTCAGCTATAGTAGTTTTGATATTTAGCATTTATGCTGTCTAATTTGGTTAATAGTTTACGATAAAATTACCGCTGCGCCCCAGCTTTTACCACCTAACACTGAAAAGAGCATTTCTTCTGTCAATGCTATTGCCCGGCTGGATGCGAGCGGGGTGGTTCTCAGTATAGTGAGCCATGACATGAAAGATATGTTGTCTACACATCTCAAGGAACAGACAATATCAAAAGCGAAGATATTTTACGCAAGCGAAGCAGGCAGGCCGATTAATGATTAGGGGGGTTGGGCCAATTTACAAGACCTTTGAAAATATAAGAACACTGCAGCAAACATTACTCTCTGTGCAACAGTACATGAACATTCACCAGTTGGTATTTAAGGGGAGACTTGCCCGGTGACAGACTGCCAAGTCCATCAGGTCATGGGTTGGAGGATCGAGTTGCTCTCAATAGCCATTCTAAAGAAAAACATGTGCATAATTAGTTTCTCTAGCCCACTAAAACGACAATGTATGCAATTTCGAAGTTTTAGGTCGGCGTGGTTGTTTCTAGGGGCGTCCAAAAGTCTACGTGATGACATCATCCCCGGGGTAGGTTAGCTCGTGGTGTAGGCTATGTTGTTGAAAAGGGTGAGAGTTGGGGAAAGGATTATAGTGCCATAGACTCTAAGCGGTTGTTTTGATCGACTTCGGCAGCTTGTCTTGCGGTGTGCTAGATATCTCACTGCAGACTACCTTTGAATTAGATTCATACACCTGATGGCATATGATATTTCGAGCTCGAAACACCAAGCACAACACAACACTCTCCACTCTTACTAAATACGAAATCGCACTTGCAATATGAATATGGGCGAAATTGATCAATCGTTCAATACTAGCACCAGAATTGCACCATAGTAAATAAATCCTTTCAAACCCCTTTGTGAAGTGAAGTTACAAAATTGTCAACCCCTGCTATAACCTTACCAATAATCCCCACCTAAAAAACCCCTTGGCCGCAACCCACAAGGCTGACGAAACCTCCACCTAAGCTACAGAGTTAACCAGCATCCCCAACCTCATCCACCACCCAGTTCGAATAAATCCAAGTTTCCTCCNCCCCCTCCAAAGCATTCCATTCCTCACGCCACCAAAATCCCAATCATGCCCGACGGAAAATACACCGCCGTGTCGACTTCCGAGCCCAAAGATCCCCCTTCTACGCAACATGGCGCCTCCAAATCCATATCCAGTATCCGAGGACCCTTACCCCGGGGTCCTTTTCCTCTCGATATCCCAGTCTTGCAACATTTGAAAGGAAAGAGAATCGTACTTGCATCTGCTAGCCCGAGACGGAAACAAATCCTGGCTTCGGTTCGTTGTTCATCTTTCTGCTTCTATTATAAAATAATAATGCGAGAGACATGCGAGAGACATGCGAGAGTATAATTATGCTATATATTCATTCTAACACATTGATTCTAGATAGGTCTGACCAACCTTGAAATCATTCCCTCTCCCCTCCCCGAAAATCTCTCCAAAGATCATCTGGGTCCCTTCGACTATGTTCTTCAGACTGCCATTCAAAAATGTCTTTCGGTATACACGCACTGCCTCGAAAATTCTCTCGCCAGTATTCCCGATCCCTCACTCGTCATAGCAGCCGACACGGTAATCGTCACCAACTCGGGCCATATTCTCGAAAAGCCTCGCTCCCAAAGCGATCACATCCGCATGCTCCAGCGACTCCGCGACGACAAATCCCACAAGGTGTTTACCGCCATTGCAATCCTCGCCCCGCGCGACGATGCCCGGTACCCGGGGTACAATTGCGAGAACGAGGTGGTGGAGACGACGGTTGTTTTTGACGTGGACGTGGGCGATGAATTGATCGAAGCGTATGTCAAGACGAGGGAGGGGGTCGATAAGGCGGGGGGATATGCGATTCAGGGGATGGGTGCCATGTTGGTGGAGAAGATAGAGGGGAGTTGGGATAATGTTGTGGGATTGCCGATTAGGAATACGGTGGCGTTGATGGAGAAGGCGGTTTTTGATCAGGAGGATTTGGATCCGGAGGAGAATGAGGAGGGGGATGAGTAAATGGGTATTTTTTGGGGGATGGGGTTCGCTAGTGAAATAGGAGAGCCCGAGAAGAAATACATATGATGGATGTAAAGTCTGCACAAACTTGTGGATGGAATGATGGAAACGGAACAGATATATATATCACTTGGTGTAAATATGACATTAAAAGTTTATAGAAAGCCATTTGCAATTATTTGCAATATAGCTCAAAGTATGCAATACAATAAAAACCCAACAATCAAAACAACTAGCTCTATCTATCAAAATAACAACCCCTCCCCTCCCCTCCC
>NGKH01000006.1:796512-818082 GCA_002162575.1 Sclerotinia glacialis | reverse complement strand
CCCCTCTCCCCTCTCCCCCCAACCACCCTCATTTTCAGAATGCTCTCCACCAATTCCCATACCTCCAAATCTTTGCGCTAAGCCACCAACAAAGTCACCAAATTCTCCTCCACCAAATGCGGCGCCGCCAAAGCCGCCTTGTTCTCTTTGAGGCTCTTCGTATCTTCTCTCGCCACCATAACTACCTCTCTCGCCATATCCTCCGCCGTATTCCTGTCTAGGAGGTTCCTGGTATCTCTCACGTTCACCCCAACCACCATGTTCTTCTCTTTGCTGACCATAATCACCATATTCCTGACGAGGAGGTTCTTCAAATCTCTCTCTTCTCTCTTCTCTCTCCGGAACATACTCTTGCGGTACATCCCTATCCCCATTGCTACTCCCACTTCCACGACGACTGTGATTTCTTCTATGATGCCTCCTCTGCCTTCTGCGTTCACTATCATCGCTCTCACTGCCCGACCTCTCTTCTCTATGATGTCGTGCTTCATGATAATGACGTCCATCAGCAGTTTCTCCCTCGCGCCATGTTTCCGTCTCGACTCTCCCATCAGGACGTTCGTAGATCCGTTCGTTGGTTTGTTCATAACCTCCACCATATGTAGGTCTCTGCTCGGAAACTTCTTCGAACCCCGTTCCATGGCCCCCTTGCTGGCCATATTGTTGATAATCTGTTCGTCTCCCTCCACCAGGAAGTTGTTCTTGCGTGTACTCTGCTTGGGCATAGTGATCACCCGAGTGACCTACTTCCGTGTAACTTTGCTGGTAATTACCCTGTGCGTTGTACCCTTGGGATGAATATGCTTTTTCTTTAGCTCCTCCACCTAGGACTCCTGCCAAAAGACTTCCACCCAGACCACCAGCAAGAGCACCAACAATACCACCTAAAGCGCCACCACCAACTGCTTCTCCAGCAAATTTGCCAATTCCTGAAGATGCTTGTTCACCAAACCCTGATGATCCACCATGACCACCACCCATTGCAGAAGTTAAACCACCCATCATCTCATTTGCCAGAGGATTTGATGAAGACATCATTGGGCCCTGCTTGGACATTTTCAGTGGTGCACCGCATCCATGGCCAGTATCGTGAACATCTTCCAGATGATTTTCTCCATTCTCAACTCCTTCTCTGCTTAGCTTTCCTCGGAGTTCTTCTTGCTCACCGCCATCTTTGTTGTGCCACCATTCTTCTACAACTCTGAACATAAGTTGACGACCATCGGAAGCTCCATCATCACCGTATTGGCGAAGAGCGGGATGATGGAAAACACCATGGATGATACGATCAATAGTACGATCAGGGTCAATACGTTCATCATCCCAACAAGAAATGAGCTGGGGAACAACCCATTTGAGAACTTGAGAAGCGATCTTGCCCGCGCATTCATTGAGGACCTAAAGAGATATTAGTATCAATAATGATTGCGGAACATGGATGGTTTCTTTGCCTCAAGTTCGAGGCAAGATGATGGTATTGCGGTAAATAAATAATAGGGAAAATAGTAGACTCACGTTGGAGAAATGATCCTTAGACAACATAGAATGGGTAGGATCAGAAGAGTAGTCATCGTGAAAAACGATTAGCTGCTTATCCTTACTACTTTGAATAACCTCTGAAGAACCCGTATTCAATTCAGTCTTGATCTGGTTGATGATTGGAAGAACGAATGGAGCAAGGAGTGAGAAGACAAAAATGTTGATTTGTTCCTCGATATTCTCAATGAGGGCTGGAAGGACAGGGATGTTTTCAATAGCTTCTCGAATCTGTTGCATAAGCTCGTCATGCCACTGAATGATTGGATAAATCTCCTTGGCGACTTGTTGCATCTGTAGTGTAAAAGCTTCCGGGTCCTTTGGCGAGACGTGCTCTTGAGACTGTTGAGCCGCAGAAGCATTGGCCTGAAGCTCATCTGCTTTACCAGCTTGATCCTTACCACCAAAGAGCCCAGAAGGAACTGAACTTAGAAGGTCTTTAAGAAGACTATTGTTACCCTGACTACCTTCTTCCATGGTTCCTTCAAGGGTCTGAATTTCGCTCTGAGTTGCTTTGTCGTCAAATTCGCCCATTACTGAGTGAAGGAAGTCGACACCACCAAAAGTACCAGTAATGATTGGGTAAACTGGGCGCTGAACACCTGGAAGTTCGATCTGAGTTCGTCTTCCAACATGTGGAAAAACATCACGTTCACCCATCTCAATAAGTGCCAACTCGGTATAATTGCTGTGAGCGGAATAATCCTCCAAACAGTGAAGTCCAGTACCCAACAAGCGGAGAGCCTCGTATAATTCGACCTTGTTCTTGCTTCGTCCATAAGATCTACCAAGTCGAATGGATTCACGGAAAAGCCTTCTGACGTGGAAAGCAGATGTCATGATTCCAGCGTGTTCGTTTGCAATGTAGTTCTTCATGCCAGTCTGGGGATCAATAGCAAGCTCAACTTCTTCATCGACTGGACCTCGAAGTCTATGGTCATATTGTGAAGCATCAAGATTATCGGCATAATCCTTTGGGTTATCAATGTGATCTTCTGGTCGATAGCAACCCAATCTTTGAGCAGTAACCTCGAATTCTTTTGTGCCATATCCAAATGTCATGAATCCAAGAACCCAGAGTAGAATGCGAATAGCTTCGGCGGAAACGTATTTGACGGTACCGACATCAATTGCTTGAGCTGGCAGGGGGAAAGAGATTAGTATTTGATGCAACAAGCTGGAGGGGAACGTGAGCCTAAGATATGATGAGTTTATACATACAATAATCTCTAAGCCAGTTACCAAAGTACACTCTTGCTACCATCATCTTATCAAACTTCTTTCCACCACAAGCTCTTGACATAACAAGTGAAAGAAGGGTATCTTCAATATCTCCATGGCGCCCTGAATACCAAGTCAGAAAATCATCTCTTGCCCAGGCAGTACAGGTATGAACTCACAATTTATCCCTGAAATCTTCGAAACTGAAGCAATATTTCCAGCGCCAAATGCATGGGCTGGATGTGCTAATAGTAGAAGGACTGCGAACGAAAGAAGCAGCGTCGAGCTGCTGAACGAAGGCATACTTGCGGCGATATGTTCGAATAGTTGTTTAACTTATGGAGGAGTCGACTCGAACACGACAAGAGCAGTTTTGGAAAAGAAGATGAACATGAGGAGAGGCTTTTGAGGGGTCAGTGATGTAGCAAATAGGTGTGCCAAGCCGATCGTCTTCAGTTTTTGGTGGGGTTATGATAGGAAATTCGTTGCACGCCAAGTGAAGATGATCCAGTAAGAATTAAGGCTTCGCAACAGAAAGGTTATTTTATGTTGATCCTGTAGTCAGGTGTGTGGCTCGGTGGATGACAGAGATTTGTGTAGCAATAGAGGGTGATTGGAGAGCCTGCAAGTGAATAGCCAAGCTGCGCCGCTTGAGTTGTAGGCATCTGCTCCGCAGTGAAGATTGAGAGAGGTTCAAATTGGAGTGAACTGCCTACTTGAGGCTTAACTTGGTTTTGAAAGGCCAATTAAGAATGCGCCCCAGCCAGAAGTTGGATGATTTTGGAGGTTGAATGCATTTCAGTATGTTTGTTACCTACTACCCTCCAAGGTTAAATAACAACTTTTGTATTGAGCTGGATATTAAAAAGGATGAATCCCTTCAAGGTTATCAAACGAAACCTTCCAATAGGTATGTATATTCGGTATAGTTTGGGGCATGACATTGGAAGTGGTAGAATATCAATTTTTGATGTTGGTAGTAGAAAGAAAAGTTATTGAGAATCACTTGGAAGGAAGCCCATCATTGTTATAATGGGGAACCTTGAAGTTCTTCAGGTAGACTCCCATAACGTGCCCACAAACCAATTGAATTCTTTTTTTTTTTACCAAACAAACCCTTTTTACCACACAACCAGCCAAAACCTATCTTTACTTCAAAGCACCTGGGCAACTCACACTACAACTACACAATACTTTTGAAACCTTTGAAGTCTGCTAAGTAATATAGGCTGTTTCGGCTTTATAGCTGCGTCAATTCACTTGTATTGTATTGTATTCTACTTTATTATATTCTATTCTATTCAATTTAATTCAAGAAAATAAAAATAAAAATATACATACATCCATTTACCCCGAGTACTTTCTGAAATAGATCAAATCAATCAATCAATCAATCAATCACTCATAAACTTTGGCGGTTGATTGTACTACAAGACACCGAAATCGGGCGGAGCTTTCAAGGCTTTTTACGCCGAGATCTATACCTAGCTAGGTAATTTAGTGAATGAAGGATAGATGACCTGAAAAAAGAAGACTGACCGACTGACCGACCGACCGACCAACCGACCAACCGACCATCTTTCTTCTAATAGAAAAGATTTTTCAAAGAAATTCATATAAAATTCATGATATCAAAATTAATAATGAGAATATAATATAAGTATATAAATTCTATGATATCAAAATTAATAACGAGGATTATATATAGTCAGTATATATAAAAGTTAATCAAAGGAATCGAATAAACTATTCAAAGATATTAAAACCCTAAGCAAAAGAAACTAACTAACTCCTGAATATTTATCTCATTTTTCTTCCAATAATATACTGTAGATACATACTAAATTTTCAGTGTTCAATTTAAAAATGGCGCGTTTCTACCCCTACACCCACAGTGGGAAAGAGAATGAAAAACCTTTCACTTACCCTCACCCTACCCCACTACTCTCTGTACTTACTTTTTACTTTTTACTTTTTACTTTTTACTTTTTACTTTTACTTTTTTTACTTTTACTTTACTTATCACATTCACTCATTCACTCTATTACTCTATTACTCTGTTACTCTGTAACTCTGTTACTCTTATCACTCTACTACACTCTATTACTCTACTACTAGCTAGTACTACTACTTTACTACTCTATTACTCTATTACTCTACTACTCTACTACTCTACTACTCTACAACTTTACTACTACTCTACTACTCTTATCACTCTATCACTCTACCTCACTCACTTACTCACCCACTCACTCACTCACTCACTCACTCACTCACTCACTCACTCACTCACTCATCCATTCACTTAACTCACCCACTTTATTACTTTCCTGCCAAACGAGTAAGAAAGAAGGAAGGAAGGAAAGAAAGAAAGAAAGAAAAAGAAAGAAAGAAAGAAAGAAAGAAAGAAAGAAAAAAATTTAATTAAAAATTAAAAATTAAAATAGTTGGTGCGGCACTCCTCCCTCCCCCAAGTGATCCCAAAGCCCATAACTCTCTCTTAAATATTCTCCTTTTCCGCCCATCCGCCCCCAAACATAAACCCCCCAAAACCCAAACCCCTTCCCCCCAAAACTAAAATCACTCAACACAACAAACATACTTACTTACTTCTTAGGCTTCGCTATCAGCAACAACAGCCTACAATTCACAATTCAAACATCAACATCAACATATATCACCATAATTCATCGAAATGGCACGCCAAAAGAAGGTTGATGATAAACCAAAGGAAGTTGCTGATGGAGCAACTTTACAAATTGATGTTGCAAGCTTTGTGAGAACTAGAGATACTGTAAGTTTCCCTCTTTATTGAAACCTTTTTTTTTTTCTCTTCACATTCCTTGTCTCAATCAATTCCATTTCGATACTTCAATCGCATTCTTTCATCCATCCATCTACTACCTCTTCAAACTACCTACTATACTCCCCCCGCCATTGCCTATCCTCAACATGCGACTCAGGTAGCATTCAACAACTATAGCGACTACATATCCGATTCTTACCATTTATCGAATTCGCCCATCGACGCGACCCTCTTGCGCCTATTTTCACTTGGAAAATCTTCCATCTTCAAATCCATTTCAAATCCATCACGCGTCAATAGTGTTTACATACCGCTTTCGCGTTTCAATACAATGGCCACCCCACCAACCCGACGGCAAATTGATTGGAACTTGTACCTTTGTGAGCAAACGCTAATGTGGTCAAAGTTTATCGGTGGTCTCGCGACTTTACAAGAGGCTATCCAAAGTGTTTCGTCCGCCTACATCAAACATACCAATGCTGTTCTCGGTGAACACGGCGCAGGTTACGATATCAATACAGCTCTCTCAAAGCTGGGTGAAAATCCTCTCCTCGGGAGTCTCGGTGCTCTTCAACGTGCTGCAAGCCCTGTGATAGTCAAGGCCGTTGAAACGGCTCCAGAGAAGAAGGAACGGAAGAAGAGACAACATGATCCAAATGCGCCAAAGCGTCCTCTCACCCCATTCTTCCTCTATATGCAAACAGCTCGTCCGATCATCGCAAAAGATCTCGGTGACGTTCCCAAGGGAGAGGTTTCGAGCGAAGGTACGAAGAGATGGACTGATATGGCTCTCAAGGATAAAGCTGTAGGTTTTAACCATCCGACCCGTTCTTAGTCACCCACTAATCATATTTCCAGCTTTGGCAAGATGCTTACAAGGACAACCTCCGTTTGTATAATGCGCGCATGCACTCCTATCGCAGAGGTAACCTGACTGCCAAGGAGATGAATGATGATGCTGCCGCCGCGTACGCTGACGAGAACAACATTGGCGCAGATGCCTCAGCAGATGCTCAACTCGTAGGAGAAGCCAGTGCCGGAGTTACAGCTACAATTGAGGAAGAAGAAGATGCAGAAGGTGAACCCGAAGCGGAAGCCGAAGTCGAAGCTGAAGTGGAAAAATCACCGACCCCTGCCCCAAAGACACCAAAGGCCAAAGGTCGCAAATCGAAGGGTAAATCTGAAGTCGCCGAAGAAATCCCCGCTCCATCCTCCGCTTCTATCGTACCACCTCAAAAGGAGGCAAGCCCGGCCAGAAAACGTAAGCGTTCCGGCAAGAAGGGAGATGAACCAGTTGCGACCACAGAGCAAGAAGAGGCCGTGGTTGAAACACCAAAATCTGCACCAAAGTCTAGAAAGAAGAAGACCAAGACCGATGCTTAGTTTGATTGAATAGGATAGCTATCATCACATCAACTGTTAAGTATCTTTCTTCAGTAGAGGATTACAGTTGATTGGATAGGACAGTTATCATATTAACTGCCAGTATCTTTTCTTCGGTAGAGGATTACAGGTACTCGAGCGTTACATGATTCTTCTTTGCCTTTTGTGTGTAAGGGAGTTTCTAATATAGCATGGATATCAATTGCTTTTCATACTCCTTTTTGTCGAATTTTGATGGATACGGGATGGCTGCGTGAATTCTGTTTATATGATCATGGGGTTAAGATTACTTAGCAGGTACTAAATAAATGGTTGCTAGGGATGACCTTACTTTGCTAATGAGCGGACCTGGAAATGAAATATTTTATCAAGGAGCGTTTTGTCTCAATTGCATAGGGAGACATTACTACCACGTGGTTAGTTGAATGAATACACTTGATACCTATCTTGTTCCTTTTATGAATGTGTTATCTATCAAGTTATATGTGTATTCTTCCCATGTGTCAATAACATACTAGATAACCAGTCCCCCCATCTCCTCCTCAACCTATCATGTTAGTCTATATCAAACGTCGATATACAACGACTAATCCATCAACTAGCAGCAGCAGCAGCAGCTAAAGAATAAGTCGAATAATTTGATGGTGGGATGAGGAGAAAGGAGGGGAGGAGGGAGGAGGGAGGAGGGGAGAAGGAGTGAAAGAAATATGTAATATAATGTAATTTGATATTAGATAATATGAGATAATATTAGATAGGGTGGGGGAGGGATGGGGGGATGGAGGTTAGAGGTTAGAGGTTAGAGGTTAGAGGTTGAGGGGTTGAAGGTTTGGAGGGTTTGGAGGGTTTGGTATAGATGGTATATCTGTGTTTGTGTTTGTGTTTGTGTTTGTGGTTTTGGTAGGTAGGTAGGTAGATAGATAGATAAATCATTTTGATAGAGTTGAGATGTTAGATTTAAAAGAATTTAAATAAAAAATATGAAATAAAAAAGGCTCAATATGATAGAAGAGAATTATCTATACTAAAGTATTGATTAGTAAATACCCATCCTTAGATCTTGTGCTCGATTTTGAGATCAGATGCTAATTATCTAAATACCTAAGTAATTATAGATAGTTTCGTAGTTGTTATTATCGCTAGGAGATATTCATCTATTTAGACGGTTTCTTCAGTTTCTTCAGTTTCTTCAGTTGCATAAGATTGTACGATATATTCAAGGATTAATATTACCTCCAAGTAAATAAGTCTGTCTGTATATACTCATAATGATTTTGTTATTTATATCCAATCTTTTATATTTTCGAACACGAGTAAAATTTACACAAACCGGGTAGGAAACCGGTAGGTGGTAGGTAACAATAAACAAGCATCCTGAATTAGTCCGTTTCACTAAACGAGCAACCCAACCCAATACAATACAATGCAATGCAATCAATCTATTTACTTATTAATAATTAATCCAGCTCTCACCAAATTTACAATGCACAACGACTTTCTTTATCCTTCCAATCCTTTCGGGAATTCATCATGGCGCTGTTTGTTTGGAGTATGAGGTTCTACACTAGAAAGCTGAACGAATGAACTGACCAATCACCTAGTCGGAAGGTGGAGGATTGATTTGTATTACTCCGTTTTTGGGGGGTGTGTGTTGATCCTGTGCGTGTAGGTAATTTGTTTTCTTTCGGTTGTGTGTAGTGGAGAGGGTTAGTGGGACGGGGAGGATGATGGGGAAATTATTGCGATTTTGAAGGGAATGTTTAGGTAGGGTGGAGTATGGAGTATGGAGTATGGAGTATGGAGTATGGAGTATGGAGTATGGAGATGGAGATGGAGATGGAGATACAATTGATGATGGATGGGCCCATTTACGTACTCTTCATACGGGATAATGAGAGTGGCTGAGACGGTAGGATAGGATCTATATGCGAGATCATTTTGAATTCTATGGTAAGAATAGTGTGGATAATATAAGTTACTTTATCCTTCCTTCTTTTTTCTTTCGTTCTAAGACTCATCCTAAAATACGGCCTCTTGCCATACGTTCTTTTGTAAGATCTTATTATTTTTGCGAGTCGTCTTTTGGGATATCCTACTCTTGAGTATTTCCTTTTCTTACCTTCTTTTCGAGCCGATTATATATAGCTGAGTTGCTATTTTCACATCATCATTATTATTGTTGCAATCATGCATTTATCATTCGTTTCCCTGTTGGCTTCTTCAAGCTTGGTTGTAGCAAGAAATTTACCCAGGAATCCTCTTCAACCAAATGGTAATATTGGATCTCCTGGTTGGTCTCTCCAGGCAGATACTTGTGCGGTAGGAAGTGTATCTTGCGGAAATATTGCACCCGGTGCATGTTGTCCATCAAACATGGTTTGTGCCAAACCTGCAAATTCAGAAGTTGCTGCTTGTTGTCCTACCGGTAAGATACTCCCATTCTCTCTTCAGATTCTTGGAAATCTAATCTATATCAAAAAGCAGGTGAATGTCGCGGCATTGTTGAAGCAGCTCCAAAATGTGCAGATGCTAGTTGGAATTTATGGGCTGGGCTGGATGGAAATGATTTCTGTTGTGAAGTGGGCTTACTTGGGGCTTATGATCATATTTCTCATCGAGCGGGAACTTGTGTTTCTTCTGTTGTAGCTCCTATTACTTCGCCGGTTTTGGTAAGTTTTCCATGGTTTGTGATTCGCTTGGAATTGGAAAATTTACTTGTTTGCAGAGATCAACTGGGACGAGTTTTGCAGTAACCTCCACTTCTACGACTGTCACTTCTGCTCATACTACATCAACGATCGTGCCAGTGACTAGTAGTATTACTTCAAATATCGCTATCAGGACATTTTCAAGTGTAGTTGCAACTTCAAAGTCCCCATTAAATACTGCAGTAACAAATTCCAATGCAGCAGCTACCGGAAAACCAGTGTAAGTAAGCATCACATTTAGTCATATTAGAGATATACTAATCAGTCATTAGCTTCTTTCACTACATGGTAGGAGGAATAAATGATAATCATTGCGAGCAAGATATCATTGATGCAATAGCTTTGGGAGTCGATGCTTTTGCTCTTAATCTTGGTGAGTCTTCCATCCACGATGAATACATGCATCAACTAATCTAAACCGATACAGCCGTAACACTAGATTCCTCCAATTCATGGGCTGTCAGCACCGTTGCCTCCCTTTTCAAATATGCTCAAGCTCATAACTTCAAACTCTTGTACTTGTCATTCCCCTTCACCGTAAGGAAAATTTGAACTAATCTCCAAACTCAGTTTCTCCTTCGACATGACCGGTTTCACATCCCCTTCTCAATTCATCCCAATCCTCAATACCTACGTCACTAACAGCGCCTACTACAAATATTCCGGGCAACCATTCGTTTCCACCTTCAACGGGGGTGCATCAAACTTTAAATTTGGCCAAGACACCGTAAACGACGGCTGGAAAACCGAACTACAAGCAGTAATGTCCGCATCCGGTCATCCCATCTACTTCATTCCCTCCTTCCAAGATGTAGCCGCTTCTTCTTCGTTCTTCACTACCCAATACCCAACTCTGAATGGAACATTCAACTGGAATTCCTGGCCTACCTATACAGCCGGCGATGTACCAGTTAACACCATCGACGACGTTACATATCAAAACGCGGCCAAAGCTGCCGGAAAAGGATTCATGATGGGTATCTCCCCCCTTCAATTCAAACACATTGACAAAACGCAAAACTGGTATCGACGCGGCGAAGCCAATCTCGAAAAACGCTTCGATCAAATCCTAACCATGCAGCCCGATTTCATCGAATTCCAAACCTGGAACGACGCAGGCGAATCACACTATATGGGAAATTCATGGCCGGAGCCATTAGTCTCAAATAGTATACCGGAGGCCCTGTCGAGTATGGCATATGATCATACCGGCTATTGGCAAATCCTGCAGAGTTTTATCGGCGCGTGGAAAAGCGGTGCGAGGAATACGGCGTCGATGGTTCCGACGAATGGAAAGGATGCCCAGGGGACTTTCTGGCATCATACGCTCTTGAAGGAGGGGGATTGTACGGGGGATAGCTTGGGGTTGGGAAAACCCGAGGGCGTGGATGGTGTGGAGGATAGCGTTACGGCGGTGGTGTTGGTTGCGGGGGGCGTGCAGGGTTTCAAGGGGAGTATTAGTGTTGGGGGGAAGGTGTTGGCAACGAAGGATCTGACGGCCGGCTTTAATACGATGGTTGTGAATAATATCTCGACGGGAACTGTCGAGATGAGTGTTTTGAATGCTGGGGGGGTGGTGGTCGTTGCTGGGAAGGGTCCGTTGGATGTGGTAGATAAGGCGAATCTGTGTAATTACAATTATCAGGTTGTGGGGTTAAATTAAGGATTTCTAAGATAGAATCTGAGGAATCCTGCAGTAGAGGGATGAATGATTGAATGGGAGTTGAAATAAGGAGTTAAGAGGGAACTGCTAAAAAATTAAGCGAGATTCTCTCGAGCTCATCTCGTCTCGAATACTCTAGAATATCCCCAATCTCCTTCCTATAGAAGACTCCACCCCGAATATTCCATATCTTTCTTCATGACCATGTGAAGAATCGGAAAAGAAAGAAAGAGTGTTCAAATTCTTATCCATACATATATACCCATCAATACACAGACAGTACTATTCGCAATCAAATCGCATGATTAGCTAGCAAGCATCAAACAGCAATTGGAATAACGGTCTGAATAAGTACATCGATCAAATCAATTAAATCAATCAAATCAATCAAATCAATCAAATCAATCAAATCAATCAGATTAATCAGTACGCCAAGCTAGGAAATATCTGCTCGCTCGATGAAGAAATCCAAGATCTTGAATGCCCAGCACTAACCTAAACCTAAACCTAAACCAAAAGGAAAAAACCTCGAAAGATTTGAAAGAAAATAGGATATAGATATAGGAAACACCAAAGAGCAAAGAGCAAAGAACAAAGAGATCCGATTCAAGAGGAGTGAATTAAGTGCAGCGGTCATTTTTGATTTGTATCAATGGGAAGTAAATTTTTTTTTTGGCTGATAATAATACATGAAGTAGATCGATCTAGATATTAATTAAAGATAGTACAGAAGTCGACCAGTCGAATTCCAAGGGGTATCAGAATCTTCCACATATATTCATTCGTCCGTCCAACTGTCCATCCATCCATCCAACCGCCCAACCGCCCATCCCTAGTCCTACATGCCATTCAATGAAAGTCTCCACCCTAAACACAACCCATCACTCATCACCCTACACATCATTCTTCCCCGCCAAATTCCGAATGCGGTCTCTAAAGCCCACATTCTCATCCTCAAACCCACTCTTCTCGACATCGCCTCCAAACTTCCCCGCCATGTCCTCGGCGCTCCCGGACGGAACCCCCTTCATCTCCCTCTTCAACCACTTCTGCATAAACATCTTAACCGTCACGACCGTCGTGCCCGTCGTAAAAGTACTCGTAATATTCATCACCACCCCAATCAGGATCGAATCAGGAAGTTGCACCGTACACAAACTAATCCTTTGAATATCGACGAAACCCGTCACGAGTGCGATATTCGCTCCTCCTAGCACAGCGGTAAGTACGACACCCCTCGCTAACTGCATCGCTTTGATGGTCTCGTTGAATTTCATTTCAAGGATGAAGGCTACGAATGTGAGTGCGATGACGATGAAACCAATGACGCCATGGAATGTATTTCCATGTGGAGCGGATCCGAGGAGGAGAACGCCTAGGATGAGACCAATGAGAGAGAAAGGTAGGACGGCGAATATCCAGATGTAGAAACGGTTTTTGGGGGCGGAAGCCCAGATGTGGGGACGCCCGAGCATGGTTGCTATTTCGTTGCCGGAAGAAAGGAGGAGAGCGAAGGGGATGGCAATGAAGTAGATGAGAATAAGTAGGAAGGCTACATTGGGGGTTAGTAAGTTTATTTATATTTATGCTTGAAAATGAAAAGAGAATGAAGAGAGAACGAAGAAGGAAAGAACATACCATGCCCCACAATCATAATGGCCAAGCGAATAACCGGAACCCCATTAACCGTAAGATCCTTCGCCGACGGATTAATCTTAAACACATTATCCTGATTCTCGATTGTGAAAACTCCATCAGGTAACTTGATTGAATTTCCTGCAGATATCAAAGCGGAAAAGGGGGGGATAGTCCCACCAGCTTGTAAACCCAAGAAGATTTGGACCAAGCCTCCGACGCCCTCACAAGTCAGAGTATCGACACCTTTTTGAATAACGACATCGAGGGTTGTTGTGTTTATACCGCTGACAAGACCGGACGTGATATCGGAGATATTGAGGTTAGTGGCGTCGACTCTTTTGTCGAGTTTGATTTTTGGCAATGTGGGTGCGACGGCTACAGTTCGGCGGATAATAGAAGAGGATCTATAGGAACGTGCACGCATAGCCGAGGAGGAAAGATTGCTTGCAGGAGCATTTGAGGAGGATGTTGGTGCTGGGGCTTCTGATCCTGATCCAGGCATGGACATGCTCATCCCCAACATTTTTGCAATCAAAGAAACACCCTGACCACCCAATCCCTGACCAAAAGAAGTTGCTACCCCCCCTGTCGTATCATTGAAATCATTCGTTTTGAAAACCGGTGTTGCTGCTTGCATCATAGCTTGGTTTGAATTGCCTCCACTGAGAATTGCTTGGAAACCTCCCATGGTGGAGATACTTTGACCCGCGCCATCGACAAGACCTCTCGCAAAACCTTCGGCTGCTTTGGAAACAGATACACCTTGCAAAGTTGACATTATTCCTCCGGTAGAGGAGTTTGAACCGCCACCTAGAAGAGATGCTGCTTTAGCCTGAAGACGCGAAACCGTGCCATTTGCAAGGAAGTTACTGGTAAGACCATATGAGAAATCTCTTGCAGTCATAGCAATACCTCCATCCATCTGAGTCTGTGCGGTTGGAGGATCTTGCAGTCCAAGCCCCACAGCAGCACCCTGTCCAATACCACTTCCAGCTCCCAGTGCCGCCGGGCCTAGCATGCCAGAAATATTGGTCGTGGACATGATACTCATGAGTTTGGTCTGTAAGCTTTGCAGGGTTCCATTCGCGAGGAAATTGGTGGTAAGCCCGTAGGCAAAGTTATGGGCCACTTCTGGACCTGTAGCATCGGGTCCGGTGGTGGGAGCAACGGCTGCATTTGAGAGACCAAGGCCTTGTGCAGCACCAGAACCCAATCCAGAGGCGGCCCCAACAAGGACAGGGCCAGCCATACTGGAAAGATTGGATCCGGACATGGCTTGCGATGCTAATTTCTGAACATCCACCGCGCCAAGGAATGAACTTGACAGTGATTTGGTGAATCCATATGCAATTATGTCAACATTGAGCCCGGAGCCTGTGGCATTGGTTCCTGCGGCAGCAGCTTTAGCAGCCCTTTTCATCTCTATTTTCATGGCAGTTGCGGTGTTCATTGGTAAATTAAGACCTTCTGCAGCACCTTCTCCCAAACCTGTAATACTATTAGCATCAACTCATCATATGACAGAGACAAAACATACCCTTTCCAGCATTAACAACTGCAGATTGTAGCATGCCAGTGGGCAAACCACCCATTAATTTTGACATGTCAATATTTGAAAAAAGGGATTGAGTAAGGGCATTTCCAAGGCCACCGATAATCGAAGGGATACCGGTTCCATTGGGAGCAGCGACGGCTGATTTGTTGAGTCCCAAACCACTGGCCGTTCCTCCTCCCAGACCACTTCCGAGAGCGGCAGAAGCTGCTCCTGCACCACCAGTAAATGATGAAGTGTTGAGACTTCCCGCAAGAGCATTTGAAACTCTATAACACCAAAATTAGTAAACCAGATCTTTAAATGTGACGAGTTCCACATATTTTGATCATGAGTTTGCTTACCCGAATCCTAGATTGTCCGCAATAGCGTTTATGCCAGACGGCTTCTGAGCCGAAGTTTGTTTAACTCCATTGTTGATCTTAAGACCACTGGTAACACCCCTTCCAACGCCATCTCCAAGGAATTGCGCCGGCGCGGCCAGCGAATCGGCAGTAACACCAAGAACTTTCGCTCCGAGTGACTCAATAATTCCCGTGATTCCACCTCCTCCGGTGGCAGCCTTTGATCCACCAGCACCCGCTGCCGCACCTCCTCCTTTCGATGCTCCACCTGTAAATGCCGAAGCGAAATCCTCGAAAAGTCCTCTGGATCGCAAACTGCTTCCACTGTGTGCTTGCTGTGTATCCGCAGCTAACTTGTGCAAATCATTGCTCAGGGCCTGTAAGGAGGCAAGGTGATGTTGAGCGCTCACAGAACCCAAGATATCAGCTGCCGTCTTGATTACTGTTGCAATGTCTCCCCCTGCTTGCAGTTGTCCAATATCTACAGCTTCGAGAGAAGCAATAGTGGAAGAATGATGTGAGATAGGATGGTTATCGGCATGAAGAAATGACCGAACATGGTATATTCCCCATGGTAATAATGATATGGTATTAAAGAAAAGTAACAAAGAAGCAAAAATTACGAAAAGATTTCGCGTCCAGACGCGCTGCTGTGGTATATGTTCAACATAACCCATGATTAAATAAATGTAGTAAAGATCAAGTCACCATAACTTCCCGGCAAAAGCACAAGCAAAGAAAAAAATGTCTGCAAAGAAGATGTGCAAATCAAGCGATATCCATCTAGAATTAAAGGAAAAGCTGGTTGAGAATTGTTCCGTGTTAATGATGAATGAATTCCACCGAGTCTCCACGATTAGCGCGCCCATGTTCGCAACAGTCTACTTTTGGAAAAGCCAAACGTGATGCGCGAGGCAACCGTTGTAACATGGTTGTCTTGGTTAGATCTGCTGTGACTGAAGCATGGATTAGGTGTGAAACAAAATTCGGCTAACGACCTGAAGGGCAAGGAAAGCATATGACATAAACCTGAAGTATTGACATGTAATGAAAATTGAACGAACTATATTAGCTCATGGCATATTCATATCAATTTGGTCTTTGCGAAATATTGAGTATGGCCAACAATTGAAAGTATTGTTTAGGCTATCCATGTGGATGAAATCTGCAGCTCCTCAAACAAAATGGCCACTAATCAAATATTGCGGAATTGGTTGCTCATGTAGATTCAAGGGAATAGACTCCTATTTCATTTGACCTTGTCGGAATTGCTGTCTGTCAACGACTTCTCGTCCCATGCAATAGTCCATCATGATATATGTGCCCTCCACTGTCCCTCCCATTCCTACATAAGACGAAGGCTCCATCTACACACAATGATTCTATAGGAGAAGTTAGATTGTGTCAAAGTTCTGATAATACTGTCAATATGCTGTGATTTCCGATTAGGATTTATAAATGTTCTTCAAGCCCCGATTCTGCACCGCCCGAAATACTCTAACAACAAAGCAAACATATTTTCCAAATGAAGCTTACAAATCAAAGCCATGTTCAAGTAGAATTTCATTAGTAGGTGCCCTAAGCCGTTCTTGTTTCGAAACGTACGTGCCTTTGCACGGTCGGAGAGTGAATCAAAATTCGCTTCACCATTTGTTTCACTCAAGTACTCCTCCGCGTGGCGAGACCCGAGTTCTTGATGCAGGGGTTGGTAGAAGCTATCTGAATATGACATTTAGCCATATCTATTTGCAAGTAAAATCTGCATACAGGAAGATTTCATTCAGACTACCGGTATTCCCTGACCCGACGGCTTTACTGCCCAGATAGTAATTGCCATTGTCATAATTTTGAAGGTCCTCCAGTATCCCAAACCTTGATAAGGTGTTGCGCGCGGGCCAAAATCAGAAACAAATTCTGGTATCTGAAAGTCTGTGCGTGCTTGGAAACACGAGTAATAAATAATTCGTGGTCTCATAACCTGGATTTATCCGAATATGTTCCGACTTTTGGAATGATATGTATGTAAAACGAGTTAAACGAGAGGAGATATTTGATATTACAACGTCTTTCTGATTGTACATACTGTCCAGCCCAAGAAATTATCACAAGAGTATGAGGGTAAGTAGTTGCAGGCGAATTTGAGGATTTCAACGCTTCTCAAAATATTCAAGAGCCAGTAAAGTAATCTTGATATGGAGCCCACAACTCTGGGTTTTGATGTCCGTCCGCACCAACGGTTCCTAATCCGAAAATGAATTCATTCCAATGCGCATTTGTATAAGCGTCCGGAATATTTAATGGTGATACCATATTCGCATCCATGGTGGTAGGGGCTATGGGTATGGAAAGATCGAAGCCCATTGGTCCGTATGGGTTATGTCCACTTGGGCCAATTTGTCCAATCGTTGATGGCTGATGGTAGTTGTTATTTTCTGGCATGACTGAAGAGAATTCGGGACCCAATGGGGGAGGTGGACTGTAAATATTAGTTTCGGAGAAAGTTGGAGTGACTGCCGATGCTTGCGATCCACTGAAGGCCCTTTCTCGCCTCCTTTCTGCTTTGGCCCGTTTTAATAAATTCTTAACCGGTCGCCAAATCATCCCATCTTTTGTATCCGCGACATATTCACTCCATTTGTTATAATGATGTTCAATGACCCCCCAAGCTTCATCAGCAAGGGGGCCAGTCGGTTCAGCACAAAGCTCAGCTAGAGCCACAGCGATCGCGTGCCATGGGACATGAGTTTTGAAAAACCAGAACCACCCTTTCGAGCCCTCATGATCCTGCAACTCCTCACTTAAGTTTAGGTATGCCATAGCAGTACGCAAAGATTGTCCTCGAGGAAGTACTCGATAGGTTGTTTTCCTACGCTGAAGCGGATATTGTGTAGACAACCATAATTTGAGAGATAAAAGTCGAGCTATGCGACAAACCCACCAGGATTTAGAATCTGTGGGATCACAACCTGCAAGGTAGATTGATTCGACCTTATCAGTAAATCCCTTGATCATCTGTTCTTTCTGCTCCGACGTCCAGACCGGCGCATCCTTTTGGGTAGACACGAAATTCATCTTCAAACCAATTGCACTGACTATCATTGTAATGCAAGGAAAAGCCATGCTGGTAAGTCCTATCCTATCAACCACAGGAGATTTAGAAGTCGTCCCGAACTCCTCATCGTTTGCGTTGGCAGGCATTTTCGTATCAAAAGAGCCATCCGTGATCATTGTTTCACTACCTCGATCTTCAGAAGCTCTAGTATCGAGTACAAGCAACGCCCACCATGCTCTTCTTCGCATCTCCACATCGAAAGGGTCACCTGTAGAGTCTCTGTGAAGTCCAAGAGCACGGGCAATGCGAACTGCCAGACCAATAAATGTCCAGGTGGTTCGACTTCGATCATGAGTGCGCAGGGCCGCCTAAAATATATACATAAATAAACTATTACAAAATCACCGACCAAGATGCCGAGAGGAAGAAATATACTTACAATATAAACTATTAAAGCTTGGAAGGTAACGATTTCCACACTATTTAGAAAATCTGATTCCTGAAGAGCAATCTCCGTCGCAGTTTTGTACCGTGCCACTAAAATGTCCCTTTCTTCGTCAAGATGCTCGAGGCACTCTTCATTTGCCATGCTCGTTACTGCCGCAAAGCAGAAAGAGCACGTGATGGCATCGAGACTTTTGAACTTGTGTCGACCAGTATCTTGGTCAATTAGTCCGGAATCTGATTGTGTCGTGAGGTATGCCGTTGGTTTATGCATTACAGTCACCAAAGGATGGACATTTTTGAAATAGAATCCAAACAAAACATCGCGATGATGGTTGGACGGATACGAGATTGATATATTTGAAGAAGTGACCTTAGAATCAAAGACGAACAGTGAAGGGGAATCATACTTGGATGCAGGCGATGTTGCAGTTGATGCAGAAGCTTCTTCTTCATCGTCGCTCGGGTTTTCGATGAGCTGCTTCAATCCATCAATTTCTTCACTTAATCTTGTCCAAAATCCGTCATGAGTATAAATCGAGTCGGTTTCCTGGCGCTTTATGAATGAAGCATATTGATGATCCATACGTCCCGGTATCAAGCCAGTCTCCTGAATCTTGGGGTGATTACTTGGGGATGTGAAAGAACGATGAGTTCGCGTTGCTGGCGATGGTTCATTTGATCGACTACTTTCTTCTATCGGACTGGCATCACCGGTGAGTTTCGTGGCATCAATTCTGCTCACCAAACTTTCGAGGTGAGAGATCCTCTTCAACAGCTCAGCATCACGAGACTTTGGATTACTTTGTCTCGGCCGAGGATTGCGGACGCGGGTAGGAAAAACGCATTCCGTACCAGATGCCTGACTGTGTGTTGGTCACCGATATCGAAAAAGGATGGATGACAGATAGGAGAAAACACCGTTTACTCACCTGACACGGGAGACAAGGGTTTGTTGCCTTGTTGCATCTTATCTTACGCCTTCTACAATTCGTGCAGCTAAGGATTTTTGGTGGTGGTTGAGGTTGTTGAGAGTTTGAGCTATTGGCGGCAGAAACGAGCGGGCCACTCGTACTCATGATGAGGCTATTTATTGTAGAAGAGTTGGATGGTACAGATAGATTGACCGAATGAAAATATCACCCACAGAACTTTTTTTTTTTCAAAACACAAACAAGTTGGTAGTCCGTCCTATAATAAGCGTATCACCATATGTGATGAAATTAAATGAGATTATGAAATAGAGCGAGGCTGAGTGCTTATGCAAGATTCAAGATTCAAGATCGAGGACGTTGAAGAGGTGTTTTTTTTGTGGTTGTTGGCACTTAATGCGTATATGGGTATATACTCCTGACTCCATGCAGGCACATACATGTATTGGATTAAAAAACCCAGCTTGATAAGCTGCAAACGTCAATCCATCGGGTTTTTCAATATCCGACTGCCGAGACCGTGGTGGAGAACACCTAGTTTATAGATATAGAACTTTACTTTTCTTCCATCATCAATCATCTACTCTAGATCTGTACGTACAGACTCTAGAGTACATTTACGGATAATATGGAAGCCTTGTCGATTCTCCCCTTTCATACCACTTGTCAATCAATATATACGGAGTATTACTTCGTTTATATGTTCTAAAAGATCCGCGCTTTTATCTCCGCATCCACCATGGAATTTATATCCGACGGCCGTGACAGCGGATATAATAAATAAGCGATTTAGCTTGAATCCAGGGGCATCTAACAAAACAAAAAACCTTACTCGTACCACCAGAGAGTATGTATTTTGGTTTAAACAAGAGCGGGAAAAACCCCCCGAGATGTCAAAAAGAGTATAGATCTTGTCAATCTATATTATCTATACCCAATATAGCAATATTATATTGGAACGAGCAAATAAATAAAAATTAGTTACTTCTGTATGAATCGATAAAAGTAAAACAATGGAAAATAGTTAATTCTGTCTATTCTATTGGTTCCATTCCTTCTTTTTTAAGGTTTGGTCCCATAAAGCTAAACCAGAATAAGAGCATGTAATGTCTTTTCTCGTAAGTAGAAAAGTTTAAATCTATTTAATCTTTGGATGGTTAGGAGGAGATATCTACCATTCAAGCCTCCAAACTCTATAGGCAGGAATTTTTTAACTTGCCATACTCCTCCGTACATTGGATTTATGGGAGGCCTAAAGACCTTTAGGCAGTCTAACAGTCTTTCTCGGCAGCTACGGGAGTGTGCAGGATACAAGGGACATGAGTGCAATGATTACTATTGGTCAGAGTGCTTATTGAGATGTAGGGGCATATGCTGTGACCATTTGAGAACTCCAAACTCCAAACACCTACTAATACGAAATATAAATATAAATATAATGTTGAGTCAAAAGGGGGAACGGGTTGAGGTCATGGCAATTATTTATCCCGTCACCTCGAAGAAATCTATGGAACTGGTACGACAACGATATTTTGTTGGAGTTGCTGTACGGAGTAAGTATGATGAAAAGCCATTGGGCCCCGGTCGGAGTCTCAGATCTGCATCTGCTTCTCGTTACTTGACGTACGGAGTACAATGTTGGGGGTCACTTATGCAGGATTTTATACTCCCTTTAAAGTTTGTCTTGCCAGCAGTATTTGCACAGATATTAAGGTTAAGAATATGAGTGAGTCAAAGGTTCCGAGCCCAATTTAACCCACAATATGTTCTTAACGAGTTGAACTACTGTACGAAGATGCTTGAAACTACGATTTTGGTCTCATAAATCTAGATGGATTCAAATCGAGATATGGATGAGCTTCCACGGATTCATATCGGGTTCTTGATCACACTTTTCAATGAAATGAGGTCTTGTAGAACGTTGAATCTAGGGTTGGGCTTTTTGGAATTATATAATTGTATTGTAAAGCAAAATTTTGTCAATATTATATATTCTAGCTTGTATTATATAACTGTCAAAATGATAGTGATAAATAAATTAAAGCTATATTGAATCAATTGATCTTATCGTCGTCTTCATTTTATCTTCAAAAATTAATAATCATTTCTTTGATTAATCATCAAAATATTGTATTAGTAGAGGGCAGAAAATTAGAGCCTTTTGATTGGTCAGTGGAGGTCCCAGATATAATGTAATGTATAAAGACTTTAACGTAAATTATCACCGAGTGATAAGTTTCAAAAATCTAATACTCAAAAATCTAGTTTTTATTCGAATTTTTCTATTATTT
>NGKH01000006.1:783819-796443 GCA_002162575.1 Sclerotinia glacialis | reverse complement strand
CAAAATTGTCACGATTTTCATTATAAAAAAACTATTTTAATAATAACTTTTATATTAATTTAAATTTTTAAAAACAAATTTGATTTTTATAATATTTATATAATTAGATTTTATTTTTTCAATTTTTATAAAATTATACTATTAAATGAAGAAAGTGCACGGTTCCGCACAGACGAATTTTGTATATAAAAAGAGGTGGCCCACTCGGTGATAATTTACGTTATATATTATACTTTCTTGTATTTTAGCTAGATGCTCGACAATTTATTATTTATTCTGCCGAGCGGTGAGGATTGCATTTTATCATGTTTTGTTGCAAATACAATACTGACAACTACAACTTATACTCATTCAATATCTGAATCTCACTCACACATTCAAAGACTTCTCTATACAACGCTTCTTTACCCAAAGCACATCTATTCCTTCGCAATCTGATTCTATGTACAAATCCTCTAAATGACAATAATCCCATCCCCCCCCAACTAGTTAATAACGACAAATCCATCATTTTCCATCAAGCACTTGAGTTTGTAGGAAACCCCGCAATAACACGAATGGTACGTGCTTCGGGCTCTTCACCATCTGTCCAATCCACTGCGGCAAACCCAGCGCGGAGCATGTGTTCTTTCCAAAGCGATTCATGGGTTACAGCATGCTCTCGACCATCCTCGAATAACCACCATCCCTCGAACAATCCAACAGCAATATCTAACCAGAACATGTTCTGGGTAATCTCAACCAATGTTACGACACCATCATCTCGGAGCAGCTTTCGAATCGTCGTTAATGATGTGGTCAAGTTTCTTGTCGCGTGTATACAATTCGTTGATATGACAACGTGGAATGAGTGAACCCAAGATTCTTTTGGCTCTTTCTCAATATCCAATGTTGTAAACTCCATCTCAGGGCAGTCCTTAAATGTACGCTTGGCGGCTGCAACGAGTGATGCGGACAAGTCTGTGAAGACATATTCGAATGGAATACCCAACTTCTGTAGATGGCGAACAATGTACTTAGTTGTACCACCTGTACCAGCTCCGACTTCCAGTATGCGGAATCTACCAGGTCTATCTGGATTTGCCATGGCTTTCTCAAGGTACTCGCCCAATGCGATCGTGCCGGAGCGTACAAGAGGCCAGTTCTCGTAGAGATCATCAAGGGTTTTCTTGTTCTCTTTGTTACCGAACACGATTTGGAGACCATCCTTCTCACCAGTCAAACACCCCGCGAGCTCCTTTCCAACAGCCCCAGTGACTTTATGCACGCTGGCGTGAAGTGGGAATGCCGGAATGATCTCGTCATATATAGTCGACGCAGGTGTAGGATCGACAGGCTTTGATGTGCGAATGAATTGGCCTTGATCATTAACGGTGATGAGCCCACCATCTTCGAGCACCCTATACAGTTGGCGCGCAAGTTGTTTATGCTTAGGCAAGTGTGGAATCATGGGAGCGGTATCTCCAGCTTTGAGGGCAGCCATATCACAGTTTAACTTGGCGAATGCTTCCACGACGTATGCTAGCACAAGCGCAGCTTCACGAGGGTAGCATTCCTTCCAGAATCCCACAGCTTTTGTTTGGAAAGCAGCCCTTTCGTAGGCGTCTTTGTTTGCTGCGAAGAGCTTTTGAATACGCTGGAACGATGGCGTCGAGTCACCTTCTGGTATAGTAGGCGATTCGCTTACTTTGGAAACACCGTTGACTTTTGCTGCGACCGGAGTAGAAGCTTCAACAGTCGCGCCTGGAACGACTCCTAGGGCAGAGTCAATATGGTCACACACAGCCTTGATGTTTGGAAGGAAAAGGAACGTGTTGAGGTCTATTTCAAGCCCGAAAGAAGCTTGAATCTCGTTCAAGACTTCAGTCACCAAGAGAGAATCGATTCCAATCTCTTCAAGCGTCGCTTCGGGAGTGAGTTCGTCCATTGGAACATCTGTGACACTGTGCAAAACCTCTAAGATCTTCGGTGTCCTACTAGACTGTGCAGGAGCGGCGGCAACTATTGTGGGGGCAGAGGCCCCTGCTGGTTTTGGTGTAGGATTGGCACCCGGTCCACCCATATTGACACTTCTGAGCGAGCGTTGCAAGACGGATACTGAAGTTCGTGTAAAAACGAATCCGATAAATGCAATGACAATTTTTTGCGACTTCTTATCAAAGATGTACACATCGCTAACCGTGCGCTCTTCGGTATCTTCAGTCAAGAGCGAGTATGCGATCCATTCTTTAGCAGTAATGTCGAAAGTACCTCCAGTAACAACGCGATTGATTCCCTGGCAGAGTAGGACGTCTTTACCACTAGGATGTGCAAACCAATTAACGAGAACTCCGGCAAATTGCATCATTCCGTCAATGGTGGGCGTGTCATATAGAGCTTTGTCAGGAGAAAGCTTAGGATCTAGTTCCGCTGCAACCTTTCCTGCGGCTTCGTGGCCCTGGTATGAAATGCTCTTGATACCATGGTACATCTCATCGAAGAAAATGAGTTTCTGCAATGCGCGATAAATGTGCTTACCCTGCATCTTCTCTCCGTCTTCACTGCTCATGATTTGGAGACACCTCTTGTATCCAATTAGAGCACTCCATTGCATGATTGTATTAGCCAATTCAGGATCATCACGCTTGCCGAGTCCTACTCTTCCGGTGACATGAATCTGAGACCCGCCACCCTCCTTGAGCTTACTGGAATATTCGAAATCCCAATAGTCTACGCCCGGTGTAATGCGGTTAAGTTTGATATAGATGTTCTTTTTAGCATCGAGACCGATTGGTGCACCTTTCATTGCCATTGAATCCATATTAATGACGTGTGTTTTGAAGCTCGCACCATCCGTTAACATTATGGTAGCGCGGGAAAGCAGCTCGACATAAAGAGATGCAGGCGCGAGGGCTTGGTTGGATGCGATATGGCCATTCAATAGATACATATAACGCGGGCTTTCGGGGTCGACAAGGAAAATTGCTTCTTTCTTGCTTGAATCGGAGAATTCCAAGAACGAAATAAACTGATGCGAAGGGGGCAATTGTGCGATAGGGGCAATTGCTGTGGCAGGTGCTGAAGGAGCCACCTGGTCAATGAAAGGAAGCCAATGCTTGGTCTTCTCAAATTGATATGGAGGAAGGCTCTTGTGCTCGAAATGAGCTCGTTGACTCCGGTGGTATGGCCAGAATTGAACATGGATATCAGCTTTCCATAGTTCAACCGCAGTCTCTGCGATAGAAGAAACTGCACTTGGGCCGTTCAAGAACGAGGGATAATACAATTGCTCGCCTTCGCCATTAACGCTGTGCTTCACCAGTGACATAACAGACGATCCTTGGCCTGCTTCTACCCAAATGCAAGACTTTAGCCTCTGAGCAAGTCGCTGAACTGCCGAGGAAAAGTGAACGGGCTTGCGCGTGTGTTGTGGAATTAACCACGCTCCTGGTTCTTCAGAATTGTGCTCTTCCGTTGCTAGCTCAATGGAAATGGTAGGTTTCTTCCACTGTAAGCTGTTGGCAAGTTTCCCAAGACCTGGTAGTATACTCTCGGTTAAGGCCGAATGGAAACCATGTGTGACTTTCAGTCTCTTGACACGAAGCTTTTCGTCACTAACCGTGGTCTCAAAAGCACTTACAGCTTCGGTCGTACCCACAACTACGTGGTTTGTTGGATGGTTAAAACAAGCGATCTCCAACTTTCCGTCAGATGATGACGCGTTAAATTTCTCCACGGCAGTCTTGACCGTCGCTTGGTCTGCTCGGACAGAAAGCATGGATCCTCGCTCTTCGCCCCATGATTTTCCGATAAGCTCTGCTCGGCTAACAACTAATTTCATAGCATCTCCAAGAGATAAAGAACCCGAAATGCACAATGCAGTCAACTGACCGAAGCTATGTCCTACCATGGAGCTGACACGCATTCCACTGTCGATCCAGGACATAGCAGATGCATATTGGGTTGCAAAGAGAACAGCATGAAGAGTTGGCAAGTGCTGAATGCTTTCGCGTTCATATATAACTGGGAATATGCTTCCATGCCCGAGTCTGTGCAATTCGAAATCGCATGCATCTAGATGAGATTTTAGAAGTGTGGATTGCTCCACAGCCTCCTTTGAAAGACCAATAAAATCTCCCTCCTGCCCGCCGAAGACCATGACGACCGGACGCGATGTAGGGCTGGAGTCTTTCACTGGGGTTTCAGTACCTGCGATAATATTCTTGAGTAGCTTCTCCAGATCGTCTAAATCAGTAACGGCTTTTGTGACTGAGTAGGCAAGCGTATGGTTTGCTCTGTCTGTCAAGTTGAAGAGAACATCTGAAAGAAGGTGGACAGTATTCGTAGAAGATGATCGCTCTCCTTCTATAAAGGTCACAAGCTTTCTCGCATACGCAACCAAACTAGGTTCCGAAGCAGCGGATAGGTAGAAAGGCTGCTTTCCAGTAATAGTTGGTCGTTGACTCAAACTCTTAGAAGACTCAAGCTCAGCCTCACGGACGGCAACTACGGCATTACTACCTGCTGCACCGTAGCTGTTGATACAAGCAAGCTTTGAAGATGTCTTCCAAGGCGTGGAAGTCTTTGCAATAGTCATCATATCTGGCTCAAGTACCGGAATCTTTGGGTTTAAACTGTTGTAGCTAGCTTGCCCCAGGATGGTGTTGTACTTCATCATGAGGAGAACTTTGATAAGTCCAGCGACACCAGCAGAAGCTTCTGTGTGACCGATATGGCCTTTGACCGAGCCAAAATGAAGCATTTCTTTACGGTCAGAGCCACCAAAAGCGTCACGGATACTCTGGCATTCGATTGGGTCGCCAACTTGAGTTCCTGCAGACACATTATTAGATTTATTCCATGAGTTCTTGGGAGATTCTTACCAGTGCCATGAGCTTCAACATATGTAACGCTAGACGATGGGGCGTTTGCCATACTAAGCACCTTCTTGTAAACGGTTGTTTGAGAAGAAGAGCATGGAACAGTGATATGAGCATCATTGTGATTCTGATTCACAGCCGACCCAACAATCACACCCAAAATGTGATCACCCTCCTCAATAGCAGCTGAGAGAGATTTGAGTACCACAGCCGCAACACCTTCTCCACGGCAGTAACCATCAGCAGAGGCATCAAATGGTTTACAGCCACCGGAAGGACTCAAGAATCCCGCGGCAGCCAGATTCTGGTAATCGTAAGGACTGCTAAAAATATTCGTTCCACCAGCAATTGCACGCGAGCACTCTCCCGATTGAATTGCTCGGCAAGCAGTATTTATTGCCACTAGAGAGGAAGAACATGCGGTATCAATTGTCATAGCCGGGCCCGAGAATCCAAATTGATGCGCAATTCTCCCACTGAAGAACGCTCGCGATGTTCCTAACATAGAATATGCATTTGGTGGATGGCATGCAACATTATCATAATAGTTGTTTGCCACAGCACCAATATAGCAGCCATAATCGTTCGCCTGGTTCTCACCAGCAGGGCCGAAATGACCCGAAGATTCCAAAGCTTCGTAAACAACTTCCAGTAAAACTCTCTTCTCAGGATCCCAGGAGACCGCTTCGCGTCCTGATTTCTTAAAGAAACGGTGGTCAAAACTCTCCGGGTCATCAATGAAGTTTCCCCAGAATTCGGTGTTGCTATGGTCAGCTAGTCTGTGGTTGTTTATGTTCAGACGGTTGGCGGGCACTTTTTGGACCATGGAAACGCCTGATGAGAGGAGATCCCAGAATTTTTCCACGTCATTGGCGCCGGGAAATCGACACGACATGCCAACTACTGCGACTGAATGTGGTGGATATTTTGCTTTTAGCTCCCCGTTTATGCCATTAACCTCGTTGGTACCATTGCTGTCATTGGTGCTGTGGATACCATTAACCCCGTTGATACCGTCCGTGGTACCATTTCTCTGTGAAAGACTCAGAGGTAAAACACCCTCCTCGAAAGCAAACGTAATGACATTTGGGCTGTCGCTCGAAGAAGCGTCCAAAGTGCTCCGCATAGTCGTGTACCAGTCGGCAGTATGGAGTAGGATACTCTCAATTGCAATATCAGTAATTGAGGCGCCACCAGCTATCGGCTCTCCAGTGTTATTCATCCGTAAAGGGGCTTTAAGCTGGGAAGTTGCAGGATACTGAAGACCTTTGGCGGATTGTGTGAACGCTTTTAGCTTTTGAGCTGCTTCAGTGTGGTCGGCAGCTGAGTGGAATCGTCCGTTGATATCTACGGTTTTGGCACGCAGACCAGCTTCTTTCAATGCTTCTGTGAGCTTCTTCTCATCCTGCCCTTGGGTAGTGACGGTGACGCAAGTGTTGTCGGTAATGCATGAGATGTAAGCCTGTATATGAATGAGCGATCTGGGTCAAATGGGATGATTTTAGTGGGATCTTACGTGTGAAAATCCGTTTAATATCCCTTCAAGTTGAGCTTTCGAGAACTGGCCCTGCTTCCACCGAACGGAAAGAGCACAGATTGGGCTCAAGGACTCCACAGACATAACATTTTGATCAATGTACGCACCGATGCACATTGCTAGACGCAAACTAGTGGCAGCATTCACAGCCAATTTCTCCTCATTTTCAGATAAGTCAATCGCTGCAGCAGTAAGAAAGCCAGTGCAGAAGCCTTGAACGCCATATTTTTGCAGAGAGCGAAGTGTGTGACTGTAATCAGATCCAGAATCTGTGTTGTCCATGTGTTGGACGTACAATGTGATTTGCAAAAGAACTGCGAAGGGTAATGCAGCAACATTAAGAAGCTTATCGGCTGGTACGGAAAGTTTTCCTGACTTTAGCCATTGTAAAAGGGATTCGATGGACTCGGTCGCTGGGACCTGTTTCAACGAGGTATCCGAAGCAGACAACTGCCCAAAAAGCTTGGGGAGGTCTTTAAGTGTGGAATTTAGAGACTCGCAAAGAGTCTCATGGCTAAGCAGGACTTCTCGGAGTTGATCCAGTTCTTGCGATGCAGGAAAGCGAGCTTGAGGACCGCACAGGAATAATGCCGTCGTTGAGATAGCCATTGTGTGCGGATTTTTGAAAGATTTAAAAAGTTGTATAAAGCTGTTTCTTGTCCTAGGAAAATATGAGTGACGATGCGCCGAGCAGCAATATATAAACTTCAAGAGTGAGGATTGAAATACAATTTAACACATGCTACTAGTTGCTCAAACACGTATTTTCATCAGGTGAGTTTGATATCAAAATTGTAGATCTACCACAAGCCTAGTGGATACCGAACACATAAGCTACCTGCAGTGAGCCGAGTATTTATGCAGACGAGCAGGAATCCTTCGACAGCACACTACCGTTGAAGCAGCACGTTTTCCATATTGCGGGTATTACATGGGAGACGGAAATCTTTTAATATTTTCCTACTTCGGGAATAGCAATCAAAGAAAGGGGGAGCTGGTAAGCGCATCAATTGATCGTATATCTCTACGTACACCCAAACGCCCATCTACGCACATGCGTTTACCAGCTTGAGCTCTACAATCTAACAAATATCACAAGTGGGGTTGAAATGTGGAAATATGTTCCATTCGGAGTAATCTAACTTTTCTACAAGGAGAAAGATTTAATGATTGACTGCCTAAGGTATTACACCCGTCTGCTTGCTCATCGCCAGAATCTCGTTCGAAACAACAGCAACATCTGAAGCTCGAATTACTACACGATGATCACCATCCCACTCCACCAGTCGAGTTGTCCCTGCCTTACAAAAGTCTTTGAAAAGCCGGCGATGATTAGCAATGCCTGGGTCTTTCAATCCATGAACATGCAGAGTAGGAAGCGTCAGAACATGATCTGATCCTTGAAGGAATGAACCGGTGACTTGAGCAAAGGCCCCAGTAGTCAACTCATCAGCGTCAGCTAGTGCGAGCGAGTCCGTAAGCAACGGATCCAGCGCAACCAAAGGAGCACGACCGGCCAGAAGGATGGCAAATTTGAAATCCGAGCCAGCTTTAGCTTGGCCCAGCTTCTCCGCTCGAAGCTGTTGACGAAGCAGTAGACTAGCAGCAAGTTTGGCGCCTTGACTGAAGCCCATGATAGCAACCCAGTCGCCAGTGGCACCAAGGGCGTCATCTCCATCCATTGCTTCTTTCAAAGTCATGTCAAGGTCATCACAGATGACGTCAGGTCCAGGATTGGGTTGCTCGGGCCTCCATCGTAGCCAGCGGCGAAATGGCTGTAGGTGAGCGTAGGTGGGTAAAACACCAGGATCGGCGGGTGATAGATAGGGCGCATCAGGAAAAACGAGTCTGAATGTGTCGTTGAGAGCTCGAAATAGACCCCGGCATTGAAGGCGGAAAGCTTCAGCGTTGACACCCCCGCCGTGAAGACAAAGAATGCGGGGCAGATGAAGGTCGCCTAGGGCGACGGTTGAGGGTATGTTGACAGTCATGTTGAAGATAGTAGTATGTTCTCGATGGGATTGCTCTAGTGTTGCTCGTCTGGAAACACAAACATGCATATATATACAATACGGTTAGCGAATGCGGATGTAACCTTACTCAACTCCTTGGGGAAATTGTATTGGCCAGGAAAGCCGGCATCATGGCCATTACAACGAAGTGGATACTTTGTGCTTTATGAGGCCGTAGTTGGCCGCAGCAGAGACAATATCGATATGATGATGTGAATTACATCAGCATAATAGATGCAAGGATCACGATCCTTATGAGCCATCATCGAAATTGACCCTCGATAATTCGCAATCTGTCGTGAGCGACGGCACAGCGCACCCACCCTGAACAATTATAACAACCTGAGTTATATGAAACTTTTCAACGTGCTGCATGTATGGCTGACAGTGCATGCACCTCCCCTGATGCCAAGATTAAATGGCAAACAAGCTTATATTCCCTCAGGTTCTTGTTTATTTTCGGGTATATACTCCCACCGTCATGTTCTTCACCAAATGCAGATTGATTACTTCGCCACTTGGCCACGCAATTGCTTCAACGCCACTTCAGAAATAAGGACCTTGTGGATCATACCATTATGCTCTACTATCTCCCAACCACCGTGTCTTCAATCCTTCAAAGTTGGGATGATCAACGGGCAAAATGATTTCAAGCCTCTTGGCCACGATCCACGCGCAGCTTCCTTCGTATATTTTCGGCGTCTAATCTCAAAGGCAACTGTTGGACCCATGACTTCTGGTAAGCACTTGTAAACTTTGGGTATGATGCCTTGAAGAACATGTAGATGAATGAAAGATGTATGTCAATTGGATCATGCCAAGAATGAGAATCGCTACTCTTCTGCGTTTTTACCAACGACGAAAAGGCCAGAGTGGAATGACATTCCACAGCGAAGAAAGAATTCTAATACATGAACTTGGTGACTAATCTTGACTTGTGAATATTTGGTCAGCGGGACTACGGAAATAATGGTAACTAAAATGTCGGCAGCGGGCAAAGCGCCAGGAACTGGTCAGAGAACGTGGGGCGCTATATGGAACTGCTGCTGGCTTTCTCCCTAACCCCGTAAATAACTGTTCTTGTAGTGGACTCTTCATAACTATCTACTCCGTACAACTAGTTCCACTTGATTCTTCACGTTGTTGAACTAAACTGTCAGATCGTCGGGAAAATTGGAGCCAGTAGACTACAGTCCTCACAATGGCGGGACCACTCGAGACCCCTCAGTTCCGTGGCCTCTGCATTCGGCACAGACTGACGGCTGATCACTTAGACTCGATCGGTCGATTTACGTTGAAAAGCTTTTATGGGTTCAAACTGAGGAGGCTAATGAGCGACGCGTATGATAATCCGGGTTTACATGAGAGATTAATGGGCCGTCGATAAATATACGAAGATAAGCTCACATTGATACAGCTTTGTGGATATATATCCGGGTATATCGTATACCAGGCTCAAAATCTGCAATGTGAGGTTGATTAGGAACTATCAAACAGCTACATCCGGCGCCCGTCTCACGTCAGATTTGTTTCACTTACAGATTGCGCTGGAGTATCTTATCCCGTGTACAAGCAACTCAATCGGGACAACACTGGAATTAATGGTGCTACAGTCGGTACCCAGTCCTATTGCCCAAACGAGAGGCGTGATGCGACTCATTCGAGTTGATGAAGAGATAGCCCACAGCTTTACATTTGACATTTGACATTTGACATGATAAAAAGGTTACATGCTTTCATGCTAAGATTAAGATTAATTTGAAGCGTGGTGCGCCCCTGTGGTATGAATCGATGGCTGTAGCTTTGTTTTTAGTGGACACCCTTTACCGACTACTTTGTACGGGTATTCGTGGATAAATAGGGGAGCGGATGCTCGAGTGGGTCTGGGGCTTGTAGAAATGGGTGCCGGTATGTCATCCATATACCTTCGAGACAAAATAAATCTGTTGATTTTGTCTATTGATCTATTGATACCTTTGTGATGAGGACATGGATTGATGTTGGAAGATTGATCCGTAGGATTTCACGGGGGGGGAAGATCACTGCCATGTATCTTGTATAGTGTTTGTGTTCACGCATATTTCGACAAATAGACCATTGACACTTGCTCCATGAATCACAGACACATTAACTTTGTCGCTTTTCAAACAAGCTTTCTTACCAAGCTTTTTAGGTAAGCCATATTTTCTAAGCTTCTTACGATAACCACGCCACTTTCTTGCTTCCTGCTTCCTTCCGTAGTCAAGCTTTTTATCGGTGAAATGGGCCCTCCCCACCATACGCTAAAGCAGGTACAAGGTAGCTTATTGAAGGGATTGACAGGATTATAGATGGAGGAGCCCAATATTTTCAATATTTTCTCGCTAAATTCTGACAGCTATGACGAAAAGGCAAATAAATGCACGACGAAACTTTTTGGGAAAAAAGGAGTCCGAAAAAGTCCGACCCCGGTCAAAATCAGCCACTGACAGCAGCTCACGCCTTTCCCGAACCAACCTCCTGTCGCAGCAGCACCATGGCTGGCTTCTTGACGAAGTTCTGTAAATCCGCTTTACACTCGATGCCCTCTCTGGTCTTCAGCGCAGCATCCCGGGCCTCAATACTCGCCCAGGTCACAGCACCTTCGTAGGAGAACGGGCTCTCGTCGGGCAGTTTCCAGAGCGTCCAGGATATGATGACGGATGGACCGAGCAGTTTGGAGACTAGTGGCATGTGGACGTGGAGGTAATAGTCGACGTCTAGTTCGGCGTCGTGGTCGTAGAGATTCTGCTATCTATTAGGGGGGTTTTTTTTTCGATAGGATTGGGGAATTCGGAATCAATCACCTACTGTGAAGGTTACGGGCATCTTGTCACGTGGGTTGATTTTTTTGACCTGGGGCGGCTCGTGATGGGAAATGTTCGAGGAGGGCTTGGTTCAATGAGGGGATATCGCTGAATAGAGGTGCACATACAACACATCTTATCATAAATAGTGCTAGTGCTAGTGCTAGTGCTAATTCCAACTAAGTGTGCTAAGCTTAATCATCTAGACTCTGGGGTATAAATTAAATTATATCACTAGTACTTTAGACTACTGAGACTAGATGAATCATCGGTATCCACATACCTCTATATGTCCGATTCGTCATACATCTGCACCAATCACAATGAGAATCGGCAAGGTCTAACCGGATCAAATTGTCAAAGCGCGGGAATAAACTCATCGATGATAGATCAAAGGCGGGAATAATTTATTAGACAATTTGGATTGGGTGAGTCGGAAAACAATCGAGTCCGGAGTCTAAGGTCTAAGGTCTACTGTTTACTTGTCTACTTGTCTACTCACACACTTTATTGCTGAGTCAAAAACCATCCACCCACCTTGCGTCTTTGACTCTCGTACTTGCTTGTCCTTTGTCTTGTCTGCTGTCTGTTGCCATTCCCATTCCCACTCCCTACCCTACTGCCCCATACCACACTGCAGAAGCTTCACGCTCAATCCCACAATCATGCCCACTAACGCATCCGTAAAGCGTGCCCTCGCCGCCATCGAAAAAGATCCGTCCAAAGTATTAGGCGTCGCATACAATGGCAAAGCAATCACCACCGAGCAATATATTCCCCGCGCCGGTAAGTTTAAAGTTTTCCACACGCAAGCTCACACCAAGTGCCAAGTACCGACTAACTTTTTGCACAGGAGCTCAGACCGCACCCGAGCTCTCCTTTGCTGTGCCCAACCCCTCCGCAACCTACATGGTCGTGATGCTTGATCTCGACGCCCCCTTCCCTTCCCTCCAAGTCCTCGGTCCCATTCTCCACTGGATTCAACCCGGCTACAAGATCGGCGCCAACAACGTCTTGACTACCGACGCGCCCTTTGTCGCAAACTACATCGCGCCCGCTCCCCCGCCAGGAAGCGATCCCCATCGCTACTCGTTCTACTTGTTCGAGCAGCCCGAGGACTTTGATGCGAAGAAATACGCGCCGGCTAATGGCAAGCCGCTCAGCAACTGGTTCCGCATGCGTTACGATTTGGATGATTGGCAAAAGACAGCCAAGCTTGCGGAACCCATTGCCGCGAACTTTTTCTTGAGCAATTAGATACCCTGTTACGAAGCACGTAGGCTGTGAGCGCCTGATGGGATAAGTTCCCGCCGAGATCCAATTTGGGGCTGGGAGATTTGTGATGGAGGAATTTTGGGGAATTTTGGGGTAAATTGTCGTCTCGGGGGGGG
>NGKH01000006.1:753945-783802 GCA_002162575.1 Sclerotinia glacialis | reverse complement strand
GGTTCCTTTCTCGGAATGAGAACTCATGTCTCTCTCTAATGTTTATATACCTTAAATACGCAATGCATGATTACTACTTGAGCTTTCTTTATTCATAAATATCATTATATACCATCATTATTTTCTGTTTACAACATACATATGTTTCCAGCTGCTTTTAACTCATCGTTTTTCTCTCATATTTTGCACTGTTAGATGCTGTGTTTGGTTGTAATTTTTTGAGTTCTGCATCGATTACCTCACTTTGAATTGTACCATGTTTAACACAGGAGAACCCTATTGTGAGTATACTTTCACCTCAGGCTACAACAATTCATAGACCAACAGCTGAAGTATTTTTCTCAAAAATAAACAATCAGTATTTTCAAGCACAATTTATCTGATGCTTGGAAGTATCAATTTCTGCCATTGGATAGGAAAAAGATTATCTAAATACAAATTTTGGTCCTGGTCTATGTAAAATAATCAAACTGCACCTTATGTGCCTCTTTATCCCAGAAACAGATATCCACAATTCATAAAAGTAAATCTATCCCACTGTTAGATCGCCCGCGGCAAATTTACTTTTCGCCCTCAGCACTTCACCATATTTCCAAAGCAGGTAGGGCGCTGGAACACCCAGCGCAATGGCCACAAATGCAAGGAGACTGTTTCCCCAACCATATCCCAACGCATTGTACATCGCCGGCGCAAATAGCGGGAATCCGAACCCGGCCAGACTACGCAGGACCAGAACCGCGGCCATGCCACTTGCAGCGTAGCGAGTATAGGCATCAACGACGTACGATTGCATGGTTTGGATTCCGGAGACGGTACCCATGGCGATGAAGAAGGCTCCGATGTCGGGAAGGATCCAATGCTGGTGGGTTTCCGCCGTCCAGCCGTACCAGAAAAATCCGATGGGTAATAGGATGGAGCAGGGGATCATGACTGGAGCTCGGAACTCGGGGATTCCGACGTTGTTGTTGCGTCTCTTGAGCCGGTTGTATGTGAAGTCGTTGATTCGGGCGGTCATTTCGGCGCCCATGAGATAGCCAAGTCCTAGAGAAATGTAATTCAGACCGCCCATCTCGGTCGACATGTGGTAGTAGGCGGGGTTGGTAAATAAGCCGGGGAACGATGAGAGGACAAGATATGTGAGCCCGTAGAGATAGGCCATGTAGATTGCTATGACGATGATAATGGGCTGAGTGGCAAGCATGATGAATGGTCTCGCGATCGATACTCGCACGTTGCTCAACCAGTTAACCGCTGTCACCTTGGGCACATCCACATACCAGCTATCATCCCCGGTCTCTTTTCGAAGGTTCTGAGCTTTCTTCTCAAGTAGCACAGGTGCATAGGTCTCTTGTAAGAATAAGAGGCCGATGAGTTGGATGACCAAGCAGAGAAGAGACGAGGCCCAAAATATCCATCGCCAAGTTGTATTCCCAGTGATGAATGCACCCGCTATTGGACCTACTGCCGGTCCAAGGAGAGGAGCAAGAGAATAAATAGCAATCGCGCGACCACGTTGCTCCGCATGCCAACAGTCGGCTAACACACCACCGCCAATACTTAGCGGAGCCGAACCACCAAGACCAGCAAAGAATCGACAAACAATCATTTGTGGTCCTGTTTGAGCAAATCCGCAGGCGAGGTTAAATATCAAGAAGAACAGATTCGAAAGTTGAAGGACTGGTACTCTTCCGTAGAGTTCAGAAAGGGGTCCGACGACCAGAGGGCCAAGAGCATAAGCGAGGAGGAAGATGGATAGCATCAGGGCTCTGACGGCAGAACTGTGGACATTGAGATCTCGACCGATATCTTCCAATGCGGGTGCTACCATGGATGATGCGACGGGAGAGATGAAAGCGAAAGCGGAGACCACGGTTGTCGCCGCCCATTTTCGAGTCATGGGCCAATCTTTTGGATTTTCTGGATCGGTCGGTTTGTCCCATTTGACGATTCTCTCACTCGATGCATCAAAAGAAGGCAGATTGGATTTTTCTTTGGAATCTTTTTCCGTCGACATCACTATGGGTATATTTGGAGCCGCATTGCCGTTGTAGGGATCCGATTCAATATTTGGAGAGACATTTTCCGCAGGCTGATTGCTGCCAGCCAGGTCATTCGACATTTGGTGGTTAACGTTTGACATTCTCAATGATTCAAAGCGTGAGAGCCAAGAGGAGGAAACAATTTGACCTTCAAGTCATCACAAATTCGAACCATCACACCAAATATTGATATTGTTATTCCTGTAGAGGATGCACCATCCATCGGACTGGAGAGTGCTCCGAAGGTCGAAGAATCAGATGTACCTCTATCGTTTAGATGAGGAAGTCCACCAATCGGTTGACTATAAGACTATAAGCTCGCATAATATCCATGTCAAATGTCTCTAGTCACTAGTTAGGTAATGATTTTCTAGGAACCGCTTAACTATTTTACCCCCAGAAGGGAAATAACGCGGATGTGTGGCACTTGTATTTCCGTACCTAGTATTCGTCGCTTAGGATAAAAACTATTTACCTACTCACTAATCCAATAGCCCTCTACTTCTACGATTCTTGAGCGACTTGTTATAGACGACAGCCGCTTTTGTTACCTAGAAGGCGTATCATCTCGGAGACCTTTGCATCTATCATACAATGTCACGATTTCTTTTATCATATAGTTATGAATTCGAAAAGCGATTTCTTATGAATCCTTCAAAGTCCCCACAAGTGAAGCCACTTCATCATAATCACCTAATGACATGAAAAGATACGAAGGACGAGGAAGACGGCAGGCACGCTCGAGCTCCACTCCAAACACTCCACTCACACTAACCCATTGAATAGGGTAAGCTTACATGAAACAACGACAAAGCTTTGGAGGAAACAGTTGAATCATTCTGGTGCTTTCTTTTGCAATATTTCCGGTCATCTGGCGAGATTACAGGCACTGATCTGATGACAATCTAGGCGGCGATAACAATCATCCCTCTCACCTCCTGATTAATCAATAGACGTCCAGGTATCGCGGTCTCTTGATAATATGAGTGTAGTGAATAAGAGCTAAGTTTGCAATACGAGATAGCCGCTTACCAACTTGCTCAGCTTATGGATATATATCAACATCATAGGTATAGAGAGCGCAAGAGCTTCACGTGAACAGCGGGGCGGAGGAATCGACCAGGTCCAACTTTGCTGGCCCGTTTCTTCTCCCGGTGGCTTGCTACCAATCTCACAACCCGCGAAAATATTCAGCAAGTATGGAGAAAGCCTAGTTTGTGGTAGAAGAACGATACAGGAAGGAGGCTTCTATAGCTAGTAGCTAATCAACCATGCCGCTGTTTTCAAACTATTGATCTCAGAACAGCATTTGAATCCTTCGTCGTGGAATGGAATAAGCTGACAATATCGTAATTTTGCGTCACTTCAAGTTACCTCTATCCAAGTGGAAGAAAATATCTATAAAAACACCAGAAATCATGCTTCTGTATCATCTGTTCAAAATCTTTCGATCTACTATCCCGCTACCTCTCTTTAGAATTCCAACAAGATGCTTCAAAATACCATTTTGTCAGCCATCTCATGGCTCGCCATTGCCCCTCTCTCTTCTGGATCGCCCACCAGCCTAAACATGCGAACCGCTGTTCCAACCGCACAAAGCGTCAAGACGATGTACCAGTTCCCCAACGGAACCTGGCTAGAGAATCTCGCCATTCGAGAGAACGGCGGCGTCCTGCTCTCGGAATTCGATTCCCCCAACCTCCTCTACGTAAATCCCTTCGCCCTCAACCCCAAGCACGCAACCGTTCACACATTCTCCGCGCCAGCGACGGGTATCGTGGGCATCGCAGAGCTTGAATCCGACATCTTCTACGTGGGAACCATAGGGTATAGCTTCTCGACCTTTTCTGCTGCCTCGGAGAGTGGTCAGCTATGGAAGGTAGACATGACCAATTACCCTAAATCCGCACCCGTCACGCACGTCGCGGATATCCAATCATCGGGCCAACTCAACGGCGTAACCGCCTTACCTGGCACCAGCAAAATCCTCCTCGCAGACTACGTTAAAGGATTAATTTGGCGCGTCGACGTCAATTCCGGCGCCGTAGATATCGCCGCGAACAACAGCGCGCTCGCCGCAAGCGGAGTCAATGGAATCCACGCCCCAGGAAACGGCTACCTATACTTCACCAACACGGCCGCGGGAAGCTATGGAAGATTCGCCATCGATTCCACGGGCACCCAAAGCGGCAGCGCAACGATCCTCTTCCAAAATAGCGGCGTGGCTCCCGACGATTTCGCGCTCTATACCACGGAGAGTGGCACCGCGGCGGTGATAATGGACGGTACTGGCAATCGCATCATCTACACATCGGGCACTAGCAATTCTTACTCTGTGATTGTCGATCTTGAGGGTCCGACAGCCGCGGCTTTTGGGAGAAGATCTGGTGATGCTAATACTTTGTATATTAGTAGCACTGGGGGGGATTTGGATTATGCTGCTAATCCTGTTCCTGTTGGTGGAGCTTTGACGAGGATTGTTTTCTAGTGGGCTAGAAGGTTCATGGTGGGAATAGAGGTTGGAATAGAAGAGGCTCGTGGATAGATTTAGAGCTATTTGACCTTCGATGGTTGTATATACAAGTGATTAAACTCTTTCGCTCAACTCCTCTTCAATGAGTTGATTGGATATTTCCATATTTATGTGGTTTTCTGGGTGGGATGCTGTAGATTCCTATTACTTTTATATTTTGTTCATATATTTTGTTCAAGCTTGACTTCTACATTAAAATGGATAGCTATAGTGATATAACCCTTGATGTCATATCATATTCTCTACTACATTTTCCTCGTTTCATTCATCATTCACCATTCATTGATTCACTCATATCTCCGCTTGCGTTTCTTTGCATATACAACCACACATTAATATTCTGGCAACTGGATATGACGTTCGAGTCTTTCAGCAAAGATGGAAATCCCGTCCTCATTCTCGTAATCAACTGTGAAAGTTGAAACTTCTAACTCCACAAGAATCTCTTGATCAAGACTGAAATGCTCAAGGCGATTTTTCACCGCATCTGTTAATATTGCCTAAGAAATAATCCCTAAAGCTAGCGAGAATCTAGAGAAACGAGAACTTTTATTCATACAGTATACATACCTACCCTGGTTGTAACCAAGAATGCAGATAGATACATCAACGCACCGGTAGCTATACACCGCATATATATAGATAATAGAATATCCCAAGCCCTTGAATTTCTCATCCGAACAATCCCCAAGGAAAAAAAAGACGCCCATCAGAAATCCACAATCCAGCCCACCATTCCAATCCCGACGTTTCCTCGCCTCCACCACAGAAAAAACAACGTACAAATTCTAGTTCTCGCTCTCATTTCGACGATCTAGATCATCTAGATCGAAACGAGAAAATCCATCCCCGGCGAAGAGATCAAACAATAGACACGCAAAGAGCAAGTGGGAAACACGAGATTCAAGTCGATCTGAACGGACGCCTTCTCTCACCAGTATGCGTCATATAAATACGCGCCGGAGATTGTTTATGCAGAAAGGGGGAGTGGGGAGGAACTTCAGGAGGAAGATAATTATAGCAATACTTTTGAATCCGATTTTGGCTTTGCCTTTGACGGAACCTTGAAAGAAGAGCAGGGAATGGATGTATAAGCCGATTATCTTGCATCGTATACAAAGGAGATTTGTGGTGATCTGGAGGGGGCCGAGAGTACATCTCAAGACAATGGTATAGAGGCAAAATGTGAGCAGAGTTGATCGAGATTTGAAGGTGCTATAGGATGGTGGAACTTTTGATTGAGATGCTTTTCATATACAAGTTGAAGAGCGACAGGGGGTTAATGAGATTGTATATTCCACGTTTCACTCACCAGCTACTCGGAAATTTTCGTGCAGAGAGCTACATTGTAAAGCAGACTTTCTTTGCGGGTGTCATATCGAAGGGACACTGTATGCATGTTGCTATAATTTCTTCTGCGAATCATTGTAATGGTATTGTCTGAATATTAACCTTCATATAACTTCCATGACCTATCATCCTTCAAACAACCCGAATCTCATGAATTATATTTGCTTCGCGTCCGTGGTCTCCACCTCTTCACTACCCGCCATACCCTCTAATAAACATAGGCGTTCTGTCCCAACGGCAACCATTCGGCAGCCTCACAAACAATATGCACCCCATCAGCCTCGACTCGATAGTTTTCCGGATCAACCTTCATCTTTGGCATTTGATCATTAAATTTCATATCCCTCTTTCCAATCGTCCTGCAATTTTTCACCGCCTCCACACGTTTTTTCAAACCATACGTTGCAATCGTACCCGAAGAAATGGATGACTCGGACACGAAAAGAATCGAGGTGGACGGAACGAGGGGTGCAAACATTGGGCGAGAGATGATGGGTTGAACGGTCGGGATGGAAGCATTAGGATCACCCTATTAGTTTCGTTAGCGAAAGATTTGAGGGAAAAGGGGGGTTTTGGGTTGATCTACCATTTGTGCGTAAGCAATTAAACCACTCTTGATAATGGTCATGGGTTTAGTTCCAAACCAAGCTGGATCCCAAACGACAAGATCTGCAATCTTTCCAACCTCCACACTACCAATTATATGACCCATTCCTTGAGCAATCGCTGGATTAATGGTATACTTGCTGATATATCTCTTAACTCTAAAATTATCGGCACCAGTGCCCATATCTTCTCCGAGAGCGCCACGTTGGACTTTATTCTTGTGGGCTGTGTTCCATGTTCGCATGATAACTTCTCCACAGCGACCCATTGCTTGAGAATCAGAAGACATCATACTGATTGCTCCCAAATCATGAAGTACATCTTCGGCTGCGATAGTTTCGGCACGAATTCGAGACTCTGCAAAAGCTACATCCTCAGGAATGTTCTTGGAAAGATGATGACAAACCATAAGCATGTCTAGATGCTCATCTAGTGTATTCCTAGTATAAGGCCTCGTAGGGTTAGTAGACGAAGGGAGGACATTCGCATGCTCAACAACACTGATAATATCGGGTGCATGACCTCCACCAGCACCTTCAGTATGATAAGTGTGAATAGCACGATTTTTAAACGCAGCGATCGTAGATTCAACAAAACCTGACTCATTTAGAGTATCGGTATGAATCAGACATTGGATATCGAGTTCATCGCAAACCGTAAGACAAGAATCTATAGCTGAAGGTGTAGTGCCCCAATCTTCATGTAATTTAAGGCCACAAGCTCCAGCAATAACTTGCTCACGGAGTGCAGCAGGATCACTGTCATTTCCTTTGCCAGTAATTCCAACATTCACTGGTAAAGTATCACAAGCTTGAAGCATTTGCCGCATATAATTCTTTCCTGGGGTGCAAGTTGTAGCACTAGTTCCAGCGCTATTCAAATATTAGATGGTATATCACAAACATCTTCATTCCACTTACCTAGGACCAGTTCCACCGCCTAGCATTGTAGTGATTCCGGATGAGATAGCTTCAGAAACTTGTTGAGGGCAAATGAAGTGGATATGAGTATCGAAACCACCGGCAGTAATGATTTTGCCTTCACCAGCAACAACATCCGTACATGATCCGACAATCATATTCGGACTGACTCCATCCATCACATCAGGATTACCGGCTTTACCAATACCTACTATCATACCGTTTTTAACACCAATATCGGCTTTATAGATACCAGTCCAATCGACAATCAAAGCATTGACAATAACAAGGTCCAATGATATGTCGTCAGGTACACCGGTAGCTTGACCCATACCTTCTCGTAAAGTTTTACCGCCACCAAACTTACATTCATCTCCATACGAAGTTAAATCTTTTTCAACTTTGATCCAAAGGTCCGTATTACCCAAACGAATAGTATCACCTACCGTGGGACCGAACATTGTTGCGTATGCTGTTCTATCCATTTCAAACATATCGATATACGCAGCATCGCCAGTTGGATCGGGAGCATGTGCAAACCCTGCCTCTTCAAGATTGACCAGAATTTCATCCACGCGAGAAATATCTACTTTCCCAGTAGCAATGTGATTTCCACCTCGAATGATTTTGTTTCCACCAATTTCAACCAATGATACGGTTTTAGTATCCCCCGGTTCGAATCGAACCGATGTGCCAGCCGGAATATCGAGACGATAACCATATGCTTTGATGCGATCGAATTCGAGTTGGGGGTTGGTTTCAATGAAATGATAATGCGATCCAATCTGCGAACATCAGTAAGTAGTCATAAAACCATAATGGTTCGACTCACTTGAATTGGTCTATCACCCTTACTCGTCACCCTTAACTTTATCCTTTTTCTTCCTTCATTCAATCTGACCTTACCTTCCAGAGTAATCAAAGCACCAGGACGTTTGGTCGACTCATATTCCGCATCTAATGGCAATGGGAAAAGATCCATATCTGGAATTGGCAGAAAACTTCCATAAAGTGCTTTTGCTAAATCTCCATCATCGGTACTAATGGGATGATGTACCGTCACCAAATATGTTCCTGTTGGAAAAGTCCCTTCGACCATAAGTTCTGTGAGTGTTGAGCAGACCGCTGGTTGAACATGACGACGCCCGAGCATTGTTGCGCCAATTGACATGAGATCTGCAACTGTATGATTTCCATCACGAATGAGCTTTGAAGTCGTCAGTTCGTACTGTTCTTCCTTCTACTGGGGAAAAGAAGGTCATCGGACCTCTTGAAGATTGTTTGCGATAAGTGCCTTGGATAAATTAGTTACATGACGGTAAGACTTCGAAAGATTGGGAAACTCACAACAGCTTCAGAATGATTGAGCTTCACTCCTCGAGCAAGTCTTCTTTGTGCTAGCAGACCAAGCTGGGAGATAGCAAGCTTATCTATCTGTTTTGTTGATCAAAAATATTAATCTTTTGTTGCTCTTACGCCGCTGCCGCGACAAGACTATATACTTACTTCTTTTGGTATGAGATGCATTTTGAATCTGCTATGGATCTCCTCTCGAATTGAATATGGACAATTGCATCAAGTAATGCTTTGTCGATACGATACGGAGGTATGTTTTGGAGCTTTTCAAATGTTAAATTTTTGGTAGGAACTTGAAGATAAGGATAACCCCTCGGTTCTCTGCAGCTGATAAGGGGAGCTTATGACAGGGATGAATGTGTCAGTGAATCTTGGCGATATTGAGATTTTGGAGCATCAATTTGTTGGTAGGTAATGAATGCTTTGGATCATAAAATGAGAACATAGATAGCTATTGTAACCACAAGAACATCTTGTGAATCTTACATTGTGTGGGAACATTACACGAGGTTTTTGTTTTCATCATGTAACTACCCACAAAGGTAGCACAAAGTAATCTTGATTTTTATCATCACCTCGTACGTACCCTCCCTCTCCTCATCTTCCTAACATGATCCCACGAATTTTTTCCATCAATTCCATAACATACGCCAAATTCCTAGACAACCAGTCCATGATTGATGATTTTTTCCTAGAACTCCAATTCCTGAACCAGCCCTTAATTCCTTGTCCCCTTACAAGCACAATGTGTACATGGTATAAAACTCCGGGGTTTGATATAAGTACCCACGCCACGCTGAAATGCACATTAATTCATTAATATTTACAGTTAGACCAGACCCCTTAAGAATAGCCAGGAAAAGTTCTCGACAATGCTCGACGCCCTATCGCGACTCGTTAGTTTGGAAAGAGAATCAGAATTAAGAAGTGCGTACAAAGTGATTGATGCCTCCTTTGGATAAGGTCGGGGTCTTGTATTGCAGGTTGTTGTGCTGCAATCTCGCGGATTCGTTGTTGGGCCCTCGCTGGTCGAGAAAGTCCATCCTCCGACACCTCAACTCCCAGTATACTGTTCGCCTGTGATTGCGATCGTATTGCACTTGTCATTAATGGTAGCCCTGTGGCAGTTGGTGATCCGACCGTCATTTGTACGTTATTCGTAGGGGCTGTCGAGATGCTGAACATTCGCCTTTTGAAGCGAGTGCCTAAGTTCCGGGTAAAAAACCTTGAATGACCAGCCTCAACATCATGGTTCTCCTCTTGAATAGTGATTCGAGATCTCAATCTTCTCATGTTCCTTTCCCTATTGGTCATTGCGTTGGTAATTTTTATTGGGCAATGGCCGACAGGCAAGACACTTTTCTTACACATTGGACATAGTGAACTATTGTTGCTAAGAAATGGGTCTATACATTCTGGATGAAATATATGGCCACATGGCAACTCGCGAATCAAGGTAGATCCACTTTCAAAATCATCCAAACAAACTGGACAAGTAGGTTGAGAAAATGGTACAACTCGTTGGGCTGAGATGGATAGTGAGGATTTTCTGAGGTCAGATACAAAAGCCAGAGACGATGGATTCAATGCCGAATCATCGCAGAATGAAATCTCGTTTTCCTCCGTCAAGACTCCCTTGTCAGAAGAGATTTCCCCAGCTGCGCCTCTTTGCGCAACATGGACCTGCTGCCAGCCACAATGATAGGTGAATATAGGCATTCTTTCGATGATTTCCTGTGGGACCGTAAGACGCTTGATACCCAGTGCTTCCAAGTTCACCTCCCCACTTTCCACGCGTCTCTGTAGAGCCCGTCTTCGACACCTCTGGAGATAATGCATGGAGCCTGAAGTGATGGCTAACATGATGGCCAGTACGGCCACGATAATCAGCAGAAACTCCCATAGATTAGGCAGATTTGTGCCATGAGATACATTCAGCTGAGTATACACTCGTGCATAATCTCGAGGGTCGACGCCTGGGAAGCTTGATAGCTCATGGCCATATGGCACATCCGTAAGGTTGCCAGAATATAAACTTATTTCGTGCATCATCCGAGCCCCAACGCTTCCAGGAACGGCATAAACGGGATATTTGTTTGTAGACTTCCATGATCCACCATCGTCAAGTCCCCACTGTTCGGAACTGATTGGTGGCGGTTTACTGGTACCGTTATCTGGTAGGTAGAAGATGAAAGCTCGTGCGGGATCTTTTCGTGCTGCAGCTAAATAGCCTTGCGTGCATTCTTTACTAATCCAAGGTGCCAATGCAACCAGTGTGAAATCCGTTGCGGGAAGATTGGCTTGCCTTGTAGCGTTCAAGGGAATGTATTGTTTGGAGATATTGTAGCATGCATGGTCCTGGTCGAGATCCGGCACGTAAAGGAAGCCGCCTATGACACCGGTCGCATCCGCATTACGAGTTGATAATGTTTGAATGTTATCGAAAATGGACTCGGCATAGGAGATATTTGGCTATTAAGTTGGAATTAGAACAATAACCTCTCCCCAGCATCTTCATAACCTACACTCAATTGAGAGATGACGCTCGTTAGCTGATCATTCGTGGCTAGGTTATTCCATCCTTCATCAGGGAAAAGTAGACTATGTTAGGGTCAGTAAATAATCAGATCTTGAAGCGTATGAAGTTGCGTTTTATCGATGGCATTGAGATGAAAGGGGTAGATGGGGATCGGCGTCAACGGTGATGAAAAATGAGAGCAATTGACGTTTTTCTTGATACAAAACACGATCTCGTATTCAGAAATGGCCATGAACCGGACGAAAGGAACATTGAAAATTTGTTGTACACATACACGAAATTATCGATTTCTTTCAAAGCTTTCATAAAGAATTGTTAGTAAAAGGTATATATAAATATATCGATATTTATAGAAAAGAAAGGATATGATGAAGGTATTATGGGGAGCCAAGAAGGTTGACATCTCGGCGCCAAGCACCAAGTGTGGAAAAGCTGGGGGAAGGTAATCTTGATTTGAACGCGGCACTGGAAGTCTGGGAATCTGGAAAACTTACCCATTTTCTTGGGAAATGTTGCGCAGGATCTATTGCACCGGGCAAAGACCCTCCGGCAAAGGGAATAATTGATGGGATTACCATAAAAGAGCAAAGTAATATCTGGGTTATCATATCATTCGTGAATTTAATTTTGGAACAAATGGTTTGGAGGATCTTTCCAAAAAAAATATAAAATAAAATAAAAAAGGCTATGTATTTTCAAAACTATTTGTCCAAATACATAGGTACCTCCCTTACCTACGGGGATTCGGAAGAAAGAGAAGAAATCGCCAAGAAGTAAGGAAGCAAGGGAAAGCAAAGGAAAGCAAGGGATAAGAGAGCTGCATGGGCGGCTAGCGAAAAAGCTTGTTCATCTTCGCTCCACGATGACATCCTCGCTGATATCCACGCTGATATCCACAATTTTAAAACCCAAGAAAGTACGGACTAAGTATAGGAGTATGTACGGAGTAGTTAGTTTGTCCTGGGATTTTCTTTGACTGGCGCATTATAAGATTCTCCGAGAATAATGTTGCATTATTGAGAAAGAGAGAAAGAGAGAGGGGTATCTATCGACTATTTACCGCATCTATGATTAATATGTCTTACATAACCGTGTACCGCTATGTAACCTTGACATCCGATATATCGGCCCATCTTTTATGTACTCAATATCACTCTCATACTGTAAAGGATTGAATCGGCGATAGAGTATCACTGTACTCAGTTCCTCCGCATCTAAACTCTGCAGAGTAAAGAATGAATCATACAATGTCATTGTAGTCTTGTGCCGGGCAGGTCTCATAGAGCGTCTAGATGACTCTAGAATCTAGGTAACCTTAGATTAGATGCTAGAGAATAAAATGGAAATACAACATCACAACCACATCTAGACTTTATTAGAAGATACACGAATTACCTACATACAGTTAAATCTCATATCTTGTTTTACTCTGTACCTGTACCTTGTACGTAAGACCATATATATCCATATATCCATCCATCGTGCTCTGCGCTCTTCGTATTGATAGTCGGCATTTCTTGATAGATTTTCTTCAAGACTATACTAGGTATTGCGTACTACTGTCTCAAATATGTATCAACAACACATAACGTGTACCAAACCTAATCTTGCGAGCTCAGCAAGCCAAATTTAATGCAGATGCAAAACAAGTGGATGGTTCCGAGCAAAAAGACCTAGCCCAATTCTTTTGCCTCGGTATCACGTGGTAATATGGAAGCGGAATAACTATTCACCTAGCTTTATCTAACTGGGCCTAGCTCTCACTGATATTCAGCCAGTAAACATTAACTCTCAAGAACGTAGGCAACGTCCTTGACTTTATGTTTGTCCGAAACTCCATGTTCAAGTTGTCCTCATAGATTGCTCTTGATCATCACTCAATATTATAGTTGTGGTTAATCAAACTGCCTAGAGGCCTGTCGAGGCTCAACAAACCTACCTACATAATAAACATAAAACTTGATTAGAACTTTGTTCTAGAGTCTTGAAGTTCAACCCTACTACATAATTCATGCGCTCGCGCCTGTACCTTCAATCAAAATGCCTCCTATGCCAGGTCAAAAAGGAACAGGGAAAAAGGGTCGAGATCCGCGTCAGTCTCGAAGTCGAAATACAACACCAAGTCTAGTTGGTGCATCGAGCTCTGTCGCACCCTCTGATGCCGGCAAAACTCCCTATACACAAATCCCAATCAATATCCTTCGAACTTCTGTGGCCGATGAGATTGCCGAGCAACATACTTCCACTATTCCCAACTCAAGAGAGCTTGAGGCTCTTATGCAACGTATGGAAAGACTGGCCTCGAGCGTAGATGAACGTGCTGCGGTATGCGACAAAGGGATGCGAATTTTGGCACAATCAAGGAAGGAAAGAAACGAGGAACTGGAAATCGAAAAGCGAGACGAAGATTTAAAGGAGAGAATGAAGAGGGACTTGGCTGAGGAGGAGGAGCGCGGAAGACACAAGGCACACAAGATTAAAAAAAGGAAGGATGTCAGTAGTGCCAGAGAAGAACGGCCATTGACACATGGTGCCCATGGTTTGGCGCCACAAGACGGATCTAATCTTGGTACGTCATCTATTGATTTGATACAGCTGTCAACAAATACTGCACCAATTTTCACTTTATCACCTTTGCTTCTGATCGATGTCGCTAATAGAATTCACTTGCAGAGGTCGCCGTGCCTAGCCGAGATTATACACATAAAAATCATAGAAAATTATCAAAAGAGAGAGACAATGATTCAATCAGTTCGTCACTTTCGCCACCTGCTCCAGCAACGCCAACAGCAGGTATGAATCCCGATACAAAACAGAATAATGCTGTCGAGGATGAATCCAGTTCCGATGAACATCAACCTCCCCCGGCGCCCAAGATTCCCAATTATCAAACATTCGGGGCAGATCCCTCCACCTTCCCAGATCCAACGGTCTACGAAATCACGAAAATAAAACCTGGAGATCCTGGGATGAGTGAGGAGGAGAAGAAAAATGTTTATTCTGTGGCCGTGTATCCGACAAATGATCTTCATGATCTTATCCCAGGAACGCCACCAGACAAGGATTTCAGCAATGCAAAACCAACAAATCAAGTACAAGCTAATACCTTTGCGACATACCTGGAACCATATTTCCGGCCATTCACGGAAGAAGATCTCGCCTTTCTTCGTGAACGTGGAGATCGTGTGAATCCATTCATTATACCTAGACGTGGAAAGAAACACTATACCGAAATCTGGGCCGAGGAGGACGGCGCTATGTCAGTTGACGCACCACATCAAGGACGAGATAAATTACCTCCAAATCAAGCTCGTGGAAGCATTGATGATATTGATGATGCCATAGCAGAGACGGATCAGGTTTCTGCTGGCCCAATATTGTCGAGATTGTTGGCAACTTTAAGACCTGAGAATCGAGCACCTCCTTCCGAGGATAAGCCTATGATGAACGGCATAAGTAATGGCGAAGGTAGTCTCAATGGTGAAATTAATGGAGACATGGCAGAACCAAGTCAACACAGCGACACATTTCCCTTGCCTCCTGCAACCTTCATGCCTGATTCAGCATCCGAATCGTGGAAGAAAGCAAATCATACAAAGCTTGATCACGCTCAAGTAGATGAAAGGATTAAACAAGAGCTTCGCCACATTGGATTTCTCCCACCTGACACCGAACCCGATTACGATGCTCACTATGACGACGAGATAGCCGCACGTCTACGATTTTTACAAACCAAGCTCAGAGAACAATCAATCATCAATGGAGCACGTAAAGCTCGATTACAGGAAATTACAAAGGAGCGTATGGCTCACCAAGAATATCAAACTATCCTCGAAGATCTTGATGGCCAAGTAAATGCAGCTTATACCAAACGATCCCGCACAATAGGAAAAACCAAGAAGAACAAGAAATCTGGGGGTGCCGGTGGTGGCAATCAAGCTGTCAATGGTACTGCCGGTACTGCAAGACCAGGTCTTGGTGACGTAACTAAGACTTTGATGGAAAAACGACAAAAATGGATCAAAAATATTGGAGCTGTATTTGATGATGAGCGGAATTTGGGCAAAGTACCTCGTTCAAAGGATGAAGGTAGCTCGATATTCAAGCCTGAGTTCATGGCTGAATTCATTCGGAAGGAGAAAGATGGATGGGATGAAGATGGAGATGAAGAGTAAACTTGTATTAATATATAGTATCATTTATGATGGATCGGGTTGGCATGGGGGTTTCGGTAAGGTTTCTTCAGCTGCATAAGGCTCTACAGGTAGGAATGGAGTTCACGGACGGGAGGTTGCATTAGTTTTGCAGTTATAGCGTAAGGCTCGTGAATTAATGGATTTCTTTTACATTACGATATCTTCGGAATTGTTTCTTGTGGTGGATGAGTCGTTCGTGGTGATTTCTCAACTTGATGGATGCGTAGGGAAATCTCCCGCCTAAACTTCATAATTTCATCTGAGAGATTGGCTCGGAATAGTACATGAGAGTCTTGGTAAAGAATCTGTGAGTTACACAAAATACCTACGTTATATGCAGGTCTTTTATTCAACGGCTTGGAGTGGGTGATGGCATTGGATATTCCTTTTATCAATTATTTCTTTTCTTCTACGTTTTCAAACAGCGTTTGCTTGGAGGTATGCCGATTTTTGAATTTATGTTGAAGGTGTTTATTTGCGGCCATATGGTGGAAGCAATACTTGAGAAAGGATCTTGGTCGGATTTTGGTTGTTGTGAAAGATAGTATGAGATGACTCTTAAAGGGCCTTCTTGGTTGAGGTTTCATAAGAAGCAACGTTCCTACCACTTTCGGAATAACCGAAAAAAAGAAAAAGGTATACACAAACAAACACCCCTCGCAAGAACAAGCTCACTTTTTCAATCAAATACAACTTATTCCCATCCATTCGTGAAATCTCCCATAATGGAGTCTTCTTACAAGACACAACAAAATTTGATGGCCCAAAAGGCAAAGGAAAATGGCATTCCAACTTCTGAAGTCACAAAACAGTTTCAAAAAATATTGAGCCAAGTCTACCAGCAAAGTCCCAATTGTAATGAATCTTGGGCATTGGGAGAAGCTGAATATCACGTTGTAAGTAAAAACTCTGTTTTATTTCCCTAACGCATGCATCCTTCCGAAAATTGATTGCCGCATGAAGCAACGGACTGACTGACAAAACGTTCCAGTGGACAAAATTCTGTGAGTTCTTTCTGCCATGGTAAATAATGCAATGGTCAAGTCACTTCTAATACAATTGTAGTTCCAAACGATCCATGGCCAGGCACCCCTCAAAAGACAACGCCATTTTCTTTTAGTAATGATACAACGAGCTCAGAGTCCGGCGAGGTAACCAGTTCGACGGATGAGAAGGATCCGTCGAGTTTACCAAGCAGACCGAAGCCTACTTTTTCACTCAAGGTCGAAGAGGTGCTGCTTAATGCAGCTGGTAATGCAACTATATTGGTCGCATACAAGGAGGCTTTACTGAACATGAAGGAGCGATATCCACGCGAAAGCTTGGAGTGGCAGCAGTGGATGTCAGGAAGCAAGATTTGGTTGTCCAATTGTACGTATTTACTTAGGGGATTAAAACGTATCACTGTTAAATAATTCTTAGTTCGCCAACAGGGTACCTTTCCCTGCAATGAGCCACCTAGATCATATGTTCTCCACTCTTCGGATGCCAACCAACTTTACGCTGGACATTCTCGCCGTCGTGGCGAGGATAGGCCCAGGGATGGGCGGTCCGGTAGTAGCTGGCGGGCAGAGGAGGTTACCAGTCGACGTAGATCTAGGTCGCCTCTCAGTGGACCCAGTGGAAGAGTCGATTATCGACAGGGCAGATACCAACAGAGTAGTGGAATGACAAGACAAGGTAGGACAATCAAAGTCGAAGAATCACCAAGAAATGATCGAACAATGAGAGTTAGAGAACCATCAAGAGATGGTAGAACACTGAGAGTTGGAGACGGAGAACCATTGACCTATGGGCCAAAAGAGGATCAGATGCAAAAGAAAGCATATGCTATGGGTGGTGATGATTTTCGCCATATGTTCTTTCGTGCTATGCAAAATAGCAGAGATGTCGTAAGAGCCAGTCATCCTGAGTACGACCGTTCTCAAAAGCATGTGAGTTTCAAGCTTACAAGCGTTCTAAAACCTAATACTGACTTTATACCTTAAAGTGGCTTGCCGATCGAATGGCTTGGGAGAAAGTTTTCAAAAATGAGCCATTTCCCTGGTTAAATGACAAGCCACCAGGGATCCCTAAAAATCCTCTGACGAACGATAAATCAGCAAAAAAGTATGCCGGTAATTTTTCTATGGCACCTCCACCAGCTCAAGAGGTCGTCAGGCAATCCAACGTCAAGACCATAGCGCCGGCTGGAAACAATCCCTTGGTTCAACCGAGACCTTCTCATAGCAGAAATTCGTTTGATCAAAAAGAGACATCTGGAGGTGCTATCCCCGTTGGATCAAGCCCTGAGATGCCAAGAAAGCCCCTAGTGGCACAACCAAAAGGAGTGATGAAGGCTGTGGGTGACCAATTTTCGGAGAAAAATAGGGCGAATCTAGTCGAAGGCACTAGAGAAGTGACTATTAGAAAGAAAACCCTTATCCGTGCTCTTCTAGGTGACTGGGATGATTCATTTAAATCCGTTCAAAGAGGTCTTGGAGTAACAATGGAATGTGAGTGCTTCTTTTGAAATTCAAGCCAACGTTCAACTACTGGTCTTCAAATTGACAGTCTTAGATAATGATGATTCCTCCGATCATCTCAGGCTCATCATTGAGCCATACCAACCGGGAGACAATGCAGCACTGGAAAAAGCGCACCAATTTCTTGAAATTTGGAAGAGACTGATATACTCTAATCACCTAGTCAAACTGGACCATTTTTGGGCCCAGTACAAGAATCATGACAGAACAAATTCTGTGAGTGTACTCTAATCGTTCTTCGGCATTCAAATGTCACATCCAGTCAACAGCATGCTACAACCCTTTCATCTGAACTTCTCATTCTTCTAATCTTACTTTAAAATTCAGATCACATTAGTCTAATTGCTTTTAGGTTACTCCTGAGCCCATAATATACGTTAATGGTAAGAAGATACCTTGCCCAGGGAAATTCGGCGACCTCTGTGACTTCTTCTCATATGAGATTCAAATCTATCAATCCGATATGGCTAGGTATACCAACACGGAAAATGCACTTGCCTGCAGTACCCTCTTCGAGGCTAAGCCATTCAGCATTCACCTCACTAGCTATCCACTTCCGGTAATGCTTACAGTTGATACCATGACGAGAAACAAGATTCTCGATGAGCACGATGCCTTCTTAGAAGAGTGGGTCCGAAGGTCTTTGCAAAAACGAATGAGCTTATCAGATATGAGCAATGACTATGCAAGAAGGCGCGATCAACAACGTATGAATATGGATATGGACCTGGATGAGTTGTTGAAGGAAGTAGCAGCAAAGGTCGATCAGAAGCCTTGATTGTAGCGACAGTGGGAGGTTTACGTCTCACATTCTCTCTTTTTTTTGTAAGAATACTAGCTGGTGAGGTGAAGTTGCAAGCAGTTTACGTACATTTGTAAAAGAAACTTCTTATTTGATTCAGTCTCATGGAAACATATGTGGTAGTATGCAGCTTCATTCTGCTATCGAAACTTGTTAACAATGAAAAGCCCAACATAAAACTTCTCTTACATTCTGGAATGCGGGGGTTTATCACGTGATAGCCTGTCTTAGCGCGTCCTGTGTCGCGTATGCCTAAAAGTGTCGCACCGTATCATTTTTCAATAAGTCAAAGTTTTGAACTTCTCTCAAGATTTGGTCAATGTTATGTCAACATGAGAACTTTCTTCTATATCTGATGATCAAGAGGATAAATCTTTAAAATGTCAACATTTGGCGGGTATATGCCCGAGTTTCCAGACATTCGTGGTAAGTAAAAATCGAACCACAGAGAGTTGAGAGTTATCATGAATCAGATGTGACGGCATGTCAAGGAAAGAACTAATACTTTCGTATTCGATTACTTTCGCCAAATTCCAGGACGTACATCCCCGCTAGCATGCTTCTTGAGTCATGTTCATAGCGACCACCTCGTTGGACTTGATAACGACCGTGTTAAATTGCCGTTCGTTTACTGCTCGGCTGCCACGAAAGAGATTCTTGTCAGGCTTGAGAAGAGGATAGATCGATTGAATCTGGCGCAGGGAATTTTGGAGAAGGAAAAGAGGACTTATAAACATTTGAAGAATGTTTTGAAGCCGATTCCATTGGAGACTCCGACATTGATCGAGCTGGCGCCGAAAAATGAAGTTAGGGTTACGTTATTTGATGCTAATTATTGTACTGGGACAGTGATGTTCCTATTCGAGAGGGAAAATACCGCGGTCTTGTATACTGGAGATATTCGATCGGAACCATGGTTCGTCAATAATTTGATACGAAATCCTTTCTTGATTGAGTATACTAGCGGCATGAAGACTTTAGACTGCATTTACCTTGATACAAGCAACATTGGACCAATGGAATTTCCAACAAAGGCCGAAGGCTTGAAAGAATTGATTGGAAAAGTCAAAAAACACCCGCCAAATACCAAATTTCATTTCGCAGCTTGGACCTTCGGATATGAAGAGGTTTGGGCTGCATTATCACGAACACTAGATTCACAAATTCATGTGGACAAATACAAGATCAAATTGTACGAATCCTTGCGTCAAGAAGGATCTAATAGCCAACTACGCTTTCTGGCACCCGAAGGTCCTGTTTTGGCAGGGTGTGTTATTGGAAATAGTCCAAAACAAGGTTGCTTGACAATCGATAAAAGCGTACGAATCCACAGTTGTGAGAAGGGAATGGGTTGTTCGCTTTAAGAAGAAGAGGATATTGTGTTGATTAGACCTATTATTTTCCGTCTACCATCTGGAGTTGAGGTAAAAGAAATTGGTGTTGGAGGTGGTTGGGGTGATTTAGTACCAAGACATGAAGTTGCTATGGATTTTGATGACGTCAAGGAACTTTTAGAGACAGTGTCAGTTTATGCTAAGTTTTTGATTCATTTGCACTAATCCTTTACCTAGTTTTGTGGAGACAGACGAACCCATCGTTGAAGATATTCGACGTATGCTTCTCGCCGAATTATCATCTACAACAGAGGCTATATCACTAGATGGCATATCATCAGTTGGTGATCAAATATCCTTGAAGGATCTTGGTGAATCTCTTTTGCGAAAGTTGGCCCATAAATCCTCTGAAGTACTTGACGAGAAAGGTAATTACTTTTCCATACTCACGTCATTCCTCATATCCTGAACTTCGTCATCTTATTGAAATCTTCAAACCGAAAGATGTGTATCCATGCACCGTAGATGAAGAGAATTGGCATGAAGGTACGTAACTTCCTCTATAGCGTTTGATTATTATTTTGATATCACTTGAGCACTCCCCATAGCCTCGAATTAGGCTAACCACCTTACAGGAGTGAGCATGAAAGAGCTCTTCGGCGATCATTGTTCTGCTTCTGTCTTTCGACATGACAACGAGATGCGACAAATGATAGCTATTGTTGTTGCCGAAATGAACATGTTAAGTCAACAAACGCAAACAACAGTTGAATCTAAATCTTCTTCGGTGCCGAGCGGTCATTGTGAGGAATTAACATTAGCAGCAGCCAGGTGAGAGAATAAAAGTCGTCCTTTCACGCCAACTGCATATCAGAAAAATTTAACTGGCACCGGTCGAAAACCATGGTCAGAAGAAATAGTTACCTCATCCCCAGCTCTACAATCTCAAATAGGTGTAGCTAGCATTAGTCAAACACCTGGATCCATAGCTACAAAATCAGGCTCAAGCTCAAGTAGTCAAATCTCACGACGAAGAACAGCCACAGAGATGATTAGTCCACCACTACTGAAGCGTGCTCGACTTAGTCAAGACTCTCGGGTGGATGGCCCAACGTAAGCTTTCCAGTTTTTCTTCGTTATTATACTCTCCAATCTCTGCTTTGTGTGACAATCTTATTTGTTTCTTGTCCACTTCTTTCTATCGTTTCGGGTCCCGTTTCTCTCTGGAGGTCGTCCCTGACTAATTGCTGACCTCCGCATGCTGTAGGTCATCAAAATCACCCACTCCTTCAACCTCTGCCGCAGTTGCGAAACAACGAAGTCTAGAGTCAATTGACAAACCTAGCAAAGACAGCGTTGACTTAGCGTTACCACTCACAACACTTATGAAAAAACTCGACACTGTCCCTACACTATGTGAAAACGCAATGAAAGCATTGATGACCCTTCAGAGTGGCGATCTAGAGGTTAAAACATACATCGCCCAGGAACTGCCAAATCTGAAATCCATCAATACACAAATTGATCAGCTCGTACCACCTTCAGTACTATCGGCGCTACACATGACTATGTTATCATTTACTCAAGAAACCCTCGACGTCTTATCGGAGTTCCAAGGTAGTTTTGAGGGTAATTCAAGCGTGCACATAGACATGAACACATACTTCTGTCGCCATTTCTCACCGTTGCAATACCTCACGCAAGAGTTCAAACAAGTCACATCATATTTGACAAAACCTCCGAGTCAACATAAGCCCTGGGATTCTACCGAAAGCTTAGATAGCATGTCTAGAATCTTTCAACCTAAAGCCAATAACGACAGAGATTTGATCGATCATCAAGATATTTTCAGGCTCGTGGATGACACCGAGGTAGTAACAGACGATGACATTGAGGATTGTAATGATTATCATACTCCAAACCATGGCTCATCTCTGGTCGCAGCTGGAGGAAATGGCTGTGACAGCGAGAGGCGTCCTTTTCACGACCCCATTGATAATATCACTCGATGTGGGGATTGTGGTCATGAGATTTGGGTTGATCAAGCCGGAAGATTCCTATGGATGCCAGGTTTCTGCACGGGTTGTGGAATCGGACCTAACCCCTTCTACGAGAATATCGATTTCCCCGGAGCTCTTCCTCGTATCTTCGAAGAGCAGGATTACGGAAGTGAGGTTTCTTCCCAGGATGCACGTGTCTTAATTGGGGATACACATCTGGACTATCAATCTTCTGCATACGATACTCAAGATGAGGATTCTCAGCTTGTGCTTAATGAAGAGTATGAAATAAATAACTTCATCGATGATGATGAACCTGAATCGGAATCTGATACTTCTGACCATGGAAGCGAGGTGGATTATAAAGCTGCGTTTCAAAATCTTCAGAAAGAATTGACTGAGCTTCATAATGATTATTTTGCCCTGGAGGATGAATATTCACAGTTTAAAAATGATATGTTGGGTACTACCGAAGAAGAAGATGATCATGATGAGGAGGAGGATGTTTTGATCAATGAAGATGGCGCGCATGTTGTGGATGTGGTGGTTACGCAGGGTAATCATGTTGTTACGGATGTATTTCTTTCGTCGTTTAGGGGAGGGGAGAATGAGAGGATTGGAGAGGATGAAGATGATGATATAGGAATAGGGATGGACGAGCCGGAGAAAGATGGCGAGGTAAAGGGAGAAGGAGAGGATGTGGATGGTGGTGATAAATCCGCGGGTGAGAATTTGGACGGAGCGACTACAGACATGAGATCTCAGGCCCTTTTGAATGCGAGAGGAGAGAGTATAGAATTGTGATAGATTTATGGGTCGTTGAGGTGTTTGACCGCGCGAAGGAAGAGAATGTATGTATGGGATGGGATGGGGTGGTTGGTGATTAATTGCTTTTCAGTTCGTAAATATTTTGATACCCGGATTTGCTTTGGCTTTGGCTTTTTTGCTTTTTGATGAGATTTGGGATGGGATGGGATGGAGTGGATGGATGAGGATAAGATGAGACAGAAAGGGTATAAATATAGAATTTTACATGTATATATTATTACCCATAATTATGGATGAGTGGGTGGATAGATAGATGGGAAAGAGTTGCTCTGGACTTGCTCTGGGGTTGCTCTAGCGCTTTATATCTCTAGTGATGTAATGGCCACTTTAAAAAAATAATCTACAAACGAGCTCTAGCAATTACGTTTTATGAGAATGAGAATGAGAATGACGCATGGAGAATGGAGAATGGAGTATATTTATATTTATATATTTATATATTGATTTGTGAAAGTGAGGAAGTGAGGAAGTGAGGGGGGGGGTTGGAAGTGAGGGGGGTTGGATGGGTGGATGTTATTGCTATTGGCGTTGAATATGAATATTAATATAAATATCATATAAAGATAAATATAAACGGGAGAGGAAAAGGAACAATACAGCTCAATTAACCTAAATTCACGTTTACAGTTACAGTTACAATTGCAATTATTTGCATTTACAATTGTCTTTTAACAAACCTATACTTACCATATACCAACTCCTCTTCTTCTCTATCTATCTATCTATCTATCTATCTATCTATCTATCTCTCCATGAAGTTTTGGTAGCACCTTGCCTATCCATCTCATCCCACAAATTCGATTATATATTTGATTATATATTTTCTATATTTGATTGATTGATTGATTGATTGATTGATTGATTGATTGATTGACGAATATTAGTTAAGAGATATTACTATTACGTGAGGAGTTTTATTAGTGATGATTGATTGATTGATTAATTGATTGATGGGTTGGTAAGATTAGCGGAATTTCGCATCATAGGCAAAATAACAGAGCACATCTCGGATTTAATATCCTGTTGGTAACTTGGTATGTATGTATGTAATTATAGAATTTGACGGTTCGTGACTTATACGGTCAGTACCAAGACTTACATGCGTACCGAAACCTTGATGATGGGTACACCGGTAGTTCTATGGGGAGATGCGCGGTTTCTATTCTGAGAGATGTAGATAGAATTGATAGGAGATGAGATGGGAAATTGGAAGATAAGATTCGATACACCGCCCCTCGGGAGATGGAAACATTGATGATGCGTTATTGCGATTTTAAGTTTCGACGATGCGATGTGATGTGATGTGATGTTCGCCCAGTTCCTTCATTTACTTGGAAAAAGGGTGCGGGGCATGTGGATTCCATGTGTACAAGTAAGTTGTCGAGATCGCTTGACGCTTGGCGCAGCAGCTCTCCCGACAAGGCCAAATCTATTTCCACACACCGAGTTGGTGATCCGGGCGAGTCTGCCTCGATGTTGCAAATATATCACATCACGTACGTGTGCCAACTCAATCGGGAGAATCGTATCGGTGTCGTCAGCAAACTTTTCGGTGCACAGCTTTGTTGTCCCTCCCTCGGGCTGGCGGTCGATTAATCCATGCGTGGCTACGCTCGCTCGCTGTACATATCATGTAGCCTCTTGAACGACCCTTATCATTCTTCATTCTTCAGGATGCATCTGCGATTGCGAATGATAAGTCCGGAAAGCATCATTCCATTCCACAATTTTGGTAACATGTTTAATGCATAGAGGACTCCATCCGAAGAGCGAGGCTTCAGCAGTGCAGCGTCGATGGGATGTTGTTTGTTCATTTGTTCATTCGTTCACAACTCCTCACGTCCAGCTCTCCAGCTCTCCACCTCTCAGCTCGTGATGGGTTTGTGAGAAATCACGAGGTGGGGGGGCCATTTGATTGGATGGGAGGCGTGCTCCTTCATTTTCACTTCATGCATTGTTGTTGTTATTCTTACTTGCAGCTTTCCAAAAGGCTGGCTTTGGGGTCGAGTCGAGGTTTGGAGGCGGATGAGTGGCGTGGAGGGGATTGCTTGGGAGTTGGTCATCGGTTTGTCCTGTCCTCCAATATTCCAAACAATCTCACTCACCCAGGAAAGGAGGAAAAAGTTGGAGAGGAAGGATTGGAAGATTTATTGGGTGGAGTTACTTGAAGTGGGGAAATCGAGAAGTGGAGAAATGGAGAAATAGAGAAATATTCTGGTGCTTGAAAGAGGAGGTAGGTATTCATGATTGATGATTGATATGTGATGATTGGGTAATCAAGCCTCGATATTCGAAAAGTGGCATTTCAAGATGTAGATGATGAACCCCGTGATTGGACATCTTGAAGTTGCGGAGATGTAGTAACGTTGACCCTTACTCCGTACTCAAAGTCCAGCATTTTTCAGCAAAGCGTGACTATTGGGTAGCAAGCGCAATAACTTTGGTATTAAATTGCAGGGCTGCATCCATCTCCAGACCCAGTGATTGGATCTTATGACCTGCAGTTTGAGGATTTTTTATTAGGGGCAGAGCTGGGGTGCGGCATTGGTGAGATTGATTCGGATCGTATGCATAGAGGATGGTGATACAGTCACAAGGATGGATACCTACGGGAACGAGAGGATCTTTGTGGAGTTGCCATGCGAACCGTATGCAGCTTGTTCTTTATCTCTCCGGCGACAGGGAGATGGATTCGCGCATTCGTAGATTCGCGTATACTTGTGGATGTACGTGGTCACTTCCTTACTCCCTACGACTCGCGAGGATCCATGTTGTTGCGACCTAGACGAGACCTGCTTTCTGTATTGTACATGACCGAGTGTGAGTGTGAGTGTGAGGGTGAGGGTGAGGGTGAGGGTGAGGGTGAGCAGGTATGAGTATGAGTATGTAGGATGTGACGAGACTGGCTTTTATGATAAGGTAGGGGGAGAAAGTGGAACATGGAATTATCGACGTGGTCAATGAACACGACTACACGATTAATTTCTTCAATCAAGGGTTGTTAAAGGTTGAGTGCTTTAGAGTGCTTTAGAGGTGCTCTAGAGGGGTTGCAAAAAGGGTCGGATTTCATATATACTCGGTATAGATCATAACAGATACCTATCATTATGGTTATTGATTGATGAAGCATATATTGATGAATGATACATACTACATATAGAGTACGCAAACGATGCGGTGAGATAGATGATGCGAAATGTAATGCATCGTGTAATGCATTGTAAAGTAGATGAATGTAAAGACCAATCATAGTAGTATTAGTATCTAGAATGGATATCTCTAATCTGTACTTGATATTTATTTATACATTTACATGCAGATAGTACTTATATTGATATTTATATCTACTTACTCTGTATGTATATATATTTATATCTACTCATATATTTATTTATATATACTTAGTACTCTGTATGTATTTATTTATATCTACTCATATATATATATATATATATATTTATATACATACATACATACATACATACATCCATCTACCTAATCTTCAAACTTAAAACCGCGGCATTTCCAAACTGCTACCATTGCGTTGTAACTCAGGTGTGGGTGGGGATCAAAAGTTAAAATCTTCCCAAGTACTATGTATACATTTCAAGCATTCCCCGGAACAATAACAAGGGGTCAAAGATAAATAAATTTCGCTATGAATATGAATTTAATTTCTACACCTCACTCGGATATCAATCAAGTCAGGTCAGAGTCAGAGATAGATAGATTGGAAAGTCCAGAATTCAAAAGACCCGATCTTTCTTGAGTTTCTTGACCCACGGGTGACAGGTTATATTACATACATACATACAACAACATACAGGCTTACAACATTCATTTATTACTTTACAAAGAACCATTACCTACATGAACTGAAGCCCCAAAAATAAAACAGCCCATTTGGGAGATTCCATACCTTTTAAACTAAGCTAAGATAGGCTAACCTGACGTAAAGTAAGGCAAGGTAAAGAAAACTAAAGTAAACTAAAGTAAAGAAAAGTAAAGAAAAGTAAAGAAAAATAAACTAAACTAAACTAAACTAAACTAAACTAAACTAAATTAAACTAAATTAAACTAAACTAAACTAAACTAAACTAAACTAAACTAAACTAAACCAAACTCCTATCCTTATCCTATCCTATCCTATCATCCTATCCTATTCAACCCCCCCTATCTGCTTTACCTTCTCTACCTTCTCTACCTTACCTTGCCTTCCTTCCTTACCTTACAAACCACCCATACACCACATCACAATTTACCCATACCTACCTACATCATTATTTACCACAATCAATCAATCAATACTCCTTTCATCATTTATCCACATTTACTTCCACCACTTCTACCATTTCCATTCAAACAAACTCCACCGCCAGACCTTCTTTTGAACCTTCTTTGGAAATTCTTCTTCTCTTCATCGCCCCTTCGACGAAAAATAAAAATAAAAAATTAATTCAATTTATTAAAAATCTCTCTCATTCCTTTAATATTCAGCTGCATCTTTCCTCTTCAATCTCAATCTCAATCCCAATCCCAATCCCAATCCCAATCTCAATCTCAATCTCAATCTCAATCTCAATCCCATCCATCAACTTCTTTCCTGCCTGTATCTCCTTCCACCTCCATAACCTCAAGTGGTACCATTCTAGGGGCAATTGAAAGAAGAAGAAAAAACCAGTCAGACTTTCCGATCCGACAATTCTTGTGTCTGAAATTCATCCAATCTTGGTTGAATCATCATATCATCGACAACGCCAAGTACAGATTCATATCGGGAAATTCGTGAATCATTACACATTGGATATCATACGGCAATCACAATTGGTCCGGAATCTTCACACTTGATCAGGAGAAGGTCAACCTCACCTAACACAACTTCACCAACTCCTCGTAGGTTTTCCTGTTTGAAATCCAAGTATTACTTAACCCTCGAATTACACAAGCTTGGAAAGAGAAAGACGAAATTCAATCCTTCAGTGCCTAATCATCCTTCCAAAGGTTCTTCCCGCTATTTAAAGCTTATACCATCACGCCTTTCTTTTTATCAGCTCGAACACTGCCACGGTCGATTGTTAAGGCCTGCCTCGTCCTAAATTTCAGTCTTACTTTTAACGTACAATCGCGCCCTCCTCAGCAATCATGAAGGGCCGCCCTATTGACCAGCTCGTTTACGAGTGCATGTTTCCCAAACCAAAAACAGGCGATCCTCAAAGTTTCCAAGCCTTTCTACAGCGAAGTCTTGTGCCCGAAGTTCGCCATGAAACTCAAGCATTCTATGGTCACTTAACTTCGCAGGAAGCAAAGTACCCCGGTTTAGATTATTCATATCCACCGCATCGCGCTCGACTCTCGAGATTTCCGTGGCACAGACGAATATTTCGAGCCTTTGATAATCTGAAACTTACGAAGCATGAAATTGCCACTTTGACAAAGTGGGAAGGCACACGTTGGGCAAAGGAGAGATTTGAGAAGGAGCAAGGAATTATAATTAGGGATACAACCGGTGATGGAATTGAGGATTGGGTGTCACCGGAGTTAAGGCCTGTCAGTGTGCGACCTGTAGTGCCAGCAGATAATGAAGAAGAAGAAGAAGAAGGAGAAGAAGAAGAAGAAGAGTTGGAAGAAGATGGTGAATTGGAGGAGAATGATGGAGAGGAAGATGATGGAGAAAGTGATGCGGAGATTACAAGCGTGGGAACTGCATTGAATGAGAGACTGAGAGCTGCTGCTGCTCAACGAGAAGCAGGTAACTTAACTGCACCAATGGATGAAGAGTGGGAACAATGGTTAAAGGATGCAGTTGAGCGAGGAAACATTGATATCTCAAATACCGAATTGAATCCGGATGCCAATGTCATGGGTACTCGACCAACTCCCAGTGCATCACAAGTCTACGCTCCACCTTCAGCTCAATTCACGAATGTTTACGGAGCATCGAATTCAAATCTTTCACTCGAGTCAGTTGTCAGAACACGCAGTCGACGAAATACCTCTAGCCCCTTCTTTCTAAGCACTAATTCACATCTTCGTGTATCACCACCATGGCCCAATAGTCCAGGTGTATTACCATGGCCCAATCGTCAAGGTGTTCCCACTACAGCCGATCTCGTAAGACGAGAGGCAGAAAGATCAATTGAGATGGAACGTCGAAGTATTCGAAATGGATATGCCACACGATATCCAGGTTCTACTTTGTGAAATCATCTTTTTATCCACAAGATGATGTGTTCCACCCATTTATATCATCTTCTTCTCCATGGACCAGCCAATTTTTCTCACTTCAATTATGACATCAAGTATTGGCGTTCAGATGTCCTACATATCATCATATTTTCATGATTACTTTGGGGATGGCGTTCTCACCATATGATTGGTGAAGGGGGTAGGCAGGATAGGGTGAAGATTTCGGGGGCTTTATTGCTTTTAATGTGTCTTATTGTTATCATTGAGATTCTCTCAACTTCATTTACCTAGTTTACTTGATCATGATTGAATCAGATGAGATTAAATCATAGGATTCATTACATACAATACACAAAAACTTATATATATCTATCTTGCCTTATTTTCTTGTAGTTTCTAGATTAGCCAGCTGCTTGTGGAAGAGATTAAGAAGAAGCTTGCAAGTCCAACTGAAGATAATGATGAACTCTTAATAGTGGCTAGCGAATGTTCTGCTCTTCGCCCAGTGCAATAGGCCAAGATTTGGGTCAAATCTCGGCTCCCAATCGCATTCAACGTGAAGGTTCAATTCGCAGACCTCAGCTGGATCCAACCCATAACCGACAAGCAAATTATTATACGCACACCCGCGGTCCACCGCCTC
>NGKH01000006.1:712010-753233 GCA_002162575.1 Sclerotinia glacialis | reverse complement strand
GATGGTTGATGGTGATGGTATGGTATGGTATGGTATAATAAAGGTGATAGGTATTTTTGTGTATGTTTTTTATTTGGGGGGAGGGGGGAAAGGGGAAGTTTATTTATTGGTATTGGAAGAAGAGATTGAGAAGAGGAAGAGGAAGAGGAAGAGGAATATCCAGGCCTTGGACATGGATGAGGCTGAAGACGGTTTTCTCGCCTGGGATTTTCAAGCGCGCGAGTTGATTGGTTATTGGGTTTTGTGGTGAATACTATTACTTCTAATTACTTCTATAATGGTGCAGTGCTATGGGTTTGGTATGATGGGATGGGATATGCTGTGCTGTGATGTGATGTGATGTGATGTGATGTGATGTGATGTGATGTGGGATGTGGAATATGAATGGATTGGAGAGGAGGTGGATATATACTCGAGTATATGTATATATGTATTTATATATTTATAAAGATGGATTGGATATACTCCGCATTTTACGCACTTATGTTCTGGCCTATTCAAGATTGATTGATTGATTGATTGATTGATTGATTGAACCCTTACCCGCAGTTTGGCTTCGATCCGGATTCGATTCGGATTCGATTCGGCTCCGTCGATATTGACTGAGACTTTTCGTTGGTGGTGTAGGTTAATGTGTTAATGTGTTAATGTATGGAGTATAGGGCTGATGATATGAGGGGTTAGTATTATTGTGGGGAGGGGGAAGAGTTGGAGGAGGTGGTGGTGGAAAAAGAGGAGAAGGAGAAGGAGAAGGAGAAGGAGAAGAAGCAAATCCATCGCAGATAATGAATGAGTTTTGAATATTACTCTCAAAGATAACACTTTCCCAGGGCTTGAAGACAAAACCAAGAAGTCAGCCAAGATTTCCCCATCAGCGAACCCGCTCGAACTTCTCAAGGACATGCAGCATGTGATAAAATCGGTAGTTATGATTACGGGGTACAGCCCCGCCATCCCATGAAGCCACACCATCGAAGACGTTCAACAGGGTAGAGAACGACAGTTTTCTAGCCAGACGCAGAGATGCTCTGATGAGATAGAAAGCCCGTCGCAATGTCCACGAATTCTACAAGAACCACGCAGCGAATGAGAAGTCTGGGAGAGAAACCCCAGGCTATTTCCATCTCCATCAACGAGGGTCAAAAGAGTGAGATCTAGATTTCCAAGCCAGAATATCCGGCGACGGCCTCGAAGCGCTGGCGCTAACCGGAATTCATCCAACGCCCGGTGTGTGTATGTGTGTGTGGCCTGGCATTTCGACATTACTCCAAGATGTGTCTCGTTGTCTATGTTCCAAGCTGACTGACGGTCCAGGAGAGAAGACACGATGAAGCAGGCTATTTATTGACATGATGCAAGTGGCCCGGGCTATCGTATGTATGCGCGAGTGTATACCTTGGTGGCTCTGCATTGCTTGGACTGCGCGCGAGGCAGGAAGCGGAATGCCAACCCTCGGAGCCGCTATATTCGTTCTTCTCCCCGAGGGAGAAAATGTCCAGGAACTCTTCACACAAATAAAGGATAGTGATGTCGATCGCTTTCCTACTCGTGGTCAGCAGGCACGGAGCCAAAGTTCGTACATTACTACATCGTTTGTTTTGGATAGTTAGCTCGGGGTTGTAGAAATGATGGTTACCTACTCAATCACCGAGTACTATGGTATAGAATAGGTCCAAATAGAAAAGGACAAGACGGACAGGAAGGACGGGAAAAGAATGGAATAAAATAAACATTAAAGGAGATTTAATGTAGAAATGTCCGGTTTCGACATGGACATAAAAAGAAAACAGGTTGTACAAAAATAATCAATCTTCAAGTTAACACTACCTTAAACCTTCCATTGTACAGGTATACAAAATTTGCATTCTGAGAAATTGATTGCATTACATTAATGCCCGGAACAAAAAAAAGATCTTACAAAATCTACGGCAGTCATGCAATAGGCGCCTAGTAAGCTGTAGAATTCCATCCCATTTCATTTGCCTCCCAATGCTATATCTTTCTCAAATTCCACATCCGGGTAACGCCTGAAACCCAACCACGTCCATTGACTAATTGTCCAATAGGTATGACCACTCTGGAATTTCTTTGATGAGACTCCACATATATTTCTCCACCTTGGTAGCACACTTTGCATATGCAGTCGAATCATTGTTGTATTTTTTACAATTGGTGTAAATCAACATTGCGTCTGTGATAAAATCTTCCGGTTTCTCATACAAATCCTGTTCAAGCTTCGATTCCATGGTTTGAAAGTCCATCGGGTTCAAAATTACATCGTAATAATCGGCCACATCATTGATGTTGACAGGTGAGATGAATGGCCAAGATTGGTGATAATTCTGAAGAGAACTTAGGAGTCGTTGTAGTTGTGAGAAGTTGGGTCCATGACGAGGTTGACGCGCTAATTCATCCATGGCTGGTGTCCAGCCCGAGGCGCGAATAGCTGGGATAGACATTGGATCTATTTTGCAAACGCCGTTCTTCCATTGTTTGGGTGGTGCATGAACTTCGTCTGATTTGCTGAAGGCGAGGATCTTTGCATTAACTACTTCCTTTTGTTTCAAGATCATGCGAGAGTGTTCGAGGTAACGGACTCTTGGAAGCATCTCGCATTGCATAATTGTTCCACCTTCATAATCTTTGATGTAACCCATCCAGCGACTTTTTTCCAAAGTGATTTCTTTAGTGAATCCCTGTTTCTTAAAGTATCCAATGGCATAATTATCTGCGTAGGTGAGGAAGTACATGACATTGGAGGAAGCTTTGACATAATCTTTGAGATGGTTCATGAGATGTGCACCATATCCTTTGACCTGTTGATCAGATGATATGGCACAAAAGACAATTTCCGCAAACTCGCGATCATCAAATGGTCGATATGTGATTCCTCCTATTACCTCAAGTGGTGAAACTTTTACCAAAGCAATAGATAAATGGTTTCGATCGTAGACCAGACGAGCAATGTATTCCTTTGGCATCTTTGGCAATTGCTTTTGAAAGATACCCTTCAGTCCTGAGAGGATTACAGTGCTTGCATTCGTATCATCATTGTTGACAACTCGAAATTCAATTTCACCCTCTCGCTCTTCAATTACCGCGGGCTAAATTATCATTAGATAAAAACAATGATGTGGAATTGCATCTGAGGACTCACTTTTTCCGGAAAAGGTATGATGTTGATATTGGCAGGATTTTCTGTATTCATCTTCTTTAAATGGGTGGACAATTCGGCTTCACTCATTTTAACCCTCTTAGAATCAACATGAGTACTAGGTGGCTCTTCTATAGCCTTTCGCTTTGGAGGATTTGGACCCATGGCTACAGTCAAACTACTGGAACCAATTTGTGATGTTGTACCTTTAAATGCAGTATCTCTTTGGGTCGAAATTTCTAGGCTTGAAATTGATTCTTCTGATGTCGTAAGTTCTCTATGATTAACTGACTGCTTAATGGTGGACTGCAACCTCCGAGTTTCTGATCTAAGAGATTGTCTTGGAATATCGAGATATTGATGAAAACCCAAGTTGATTTCTAACTCTTCGGGAAGTTCTTTTGAGGGAGCCATGTTAGCAATTGTTCGTTGACGTGTATAAAAAATGAGGCTTGACTTACTTGAGTCTTGGATGTAAATATGCAAGGATATCGTTGCTACCTGCCTTTTTTAATTGGTCTTGTATATTGAGGTGTATTGTCGCTTCTGAATGTTGTGAGAGATGGATGAACATGGAATGGGAATGAGAATGAGGGGAAGGAGGAGGTGGGAAACATGGAGAAGTTAAAGTCAATGGATCCATCCAGATTCCCCGTATTATGTCATCACTTTAGTGGGTGGCACAGGTGCATTAGTGTACTGTGGCTAGTGTATCGGTGGAGCTTTTTCCGACGCTAGGCTATTCCAGGATGTGAAGCCAGATTTATCGTAAGCATGGAGGGAGAGCTCTATGAATTGATTGAGTTGCCGCAAGTTTGCATAGCAACAACAATATCAAAACTCTCAAGCTTTCATTCAATTCAGAATCAATCTTTCAACCAATCCTTCAACCAATCTCTTAAGTAATACTCAACCTTTTTCCACGGTCGATCCAACATTGCCTACTCCCTATACCCAATTTCAAGCTCATCTTATGGAGTCCTCATTACACGGCGTCTGGGAAAGTGCCGTTGGCAATCCCTTCATTCCTACTGTTGGAAAAGATAACCAGTTCTCCTTGGGATTCTCATTATTGTGTATAGGAGTTCTTCTTTCTGGATTGTTTGGACTCAGTATGCTTTGCGATATCATAATACCAAGCTTATGCTAACAATTCGCTTTAGACCGATCAGCTCTTACTGTGCCATTACTTGGACTTCCTGCATCAGCAGCCATTGCGTATGTCATATTCGAATTTTACCCTTTTATGTACAGATACAGGTACTGATGTCAAGTAGGTTCGGTTCGGTTTACATGATTTGCGCCGTCGGAGTTTATGTTTAAGATACCCCTCCATCATCGAAACGAACATACTACATTACCACATTTTTGTACAATAGCTGGATGATATAAAAAGCAAACGAGTTTAATGCAATTCTCATATCAGTGATCTCGCAGATTACATATTTCAATTTCTCTTCAATAACCATCCGTCCATCATCTCTTTATATTTCCACAATGTCGACACCACCTGCTCATGACGAGCCAGCAGTGCCCATCTTTAAAGCCGTCTCCAGTTCTGCTCGGCAGCTCTTTCAATTACTCAATACAATACGATTCGCACCTAAAGTTCATGTCCAAATTAGTACCCAAGGTATCCGATTCGCGGTTGAAGAATCAAGAGTAATGCAAGGTTAGCTCCCCGAGTTCAATGGATGTAGTTCTCCTTGTAACTTTTTTTAGGAATCGTATTTCTTGACAAAGCCCTGTTTACCACTTTCAACTGCACTCTCCCCGAACCAGACCTTGAAGAGGATCAAGAAGATGCATCTTTGAATGATTTACCTCCCTTTCAAATATCGCTTTCCGCTTTGCTCGAAACTTTACAGATTTTCGGCGCAGCAGATGCCATTTCACGGTTTTCCAAGCCAGAAAATGAAGGCTACAATAGTAATATCCGCCCCAATCGACCAAATGCATTCAGCAACCAAGCTTTGGGAATGGCCGGTGTGTGTCGTTTTTCTTATGCCGGAACAGGATCACCTTTTAGTATTATCCTTGAAGAAGCTGGGGTTACTACAACTTGTAACCTCAACACCTATGAACCAGAAGATTCGGAAGAAATCCCATTTCAACGAAATGCAATGCAAGTTAAAATCATTATGCAAGCTCGTTGGCTTTTTGATGCTATCCAAGAATTGAATTCCACAACTCCGAATCGACTTGATATTATTGCTCTTCCTTCGAAACCCTTTATCAGCTTATCTGCTACTGGTCATTTGGGTAGTGCCAGTGTCGATTTTTCTAAAGGAAGAGAGCTATTGGAAACTTTCGCGGTCAAAGAAAGGTGGTCTCAGAGTTATCGTTTCGATATGGTAAAAGCTGCTGGTGAGGCTATGAGATTAGCGAGTAAAGTTAGTGTAAGGGGTGATGAGCAAGGCGTTTTGAGCTTGCAATTCATGGTTGAGGTAGATGGTGGTGGCGTTAGCTTTGTTGATTTCAGATTTGTGCCATTCATTCGAGGGGAAGAAGATGAGGATGATAATAGTCAAGAGGAAGAAGATGATGAATTTGAAGAGGAAGGTGATGAACCGTAGCTAGTCTCAAATGACAAGCAAATTTCTAGCAGTATGATGATCAATCATTGCAGCATCTGATGTATCAGATTTTCCTAAGCCTCAGCCTAGCTGCATTTTTAAATGTCTTATCTCCATTTGTGATGTGGATTACAACTGGGCTACGGCAGCAACTCACAATTCATTCAAAAGCAAGTGAATATTCTCATTCACGCATGTGAATTCCAGGACACAGTACTGATAAGCAGTTTACGGTTATAAGTAAGATAACACATCTCTATAAAGAAGGCTTATTTCATCACAAACCAACTTATAAGTTCAACCTACAAACACAACATCTTCCACATTATTTCAACCTCCAACTCCAAAATCCAAAGTCCCACCAAACAACCCAAACTCAACCCAAACAACCCAAACCCAACGAAAGCTTGGTCGTCTTTCATCAAACCATCAGCCAGTCGGTCATTTCATAATGACATCTCACGACATCGGTATCGGCGTCGGCATCGCAGCCACTATTTTCGGTGCTGTTGCCGCAACCGTTGTGCTCTTTGATTTTTACAAAACTTCATATGGATCGGGCTTTCAAAAGGGTGCGCGGTTGGAACGAGAACGTGTTGTTCAACAGTTATTGAGATTGGGACCGCGAAAACTGCTGAGGATTTGTGGGGATGAGGGAGTGAGATTTATGATGCGGGATGGGGATGGGGATCGTGCTGGTGTTGGGTATGAGGGAGAAGATTGTGAGGGAGATGGAGATGGAGAAGATGTAAGAATTATCGAAGAGGAACTCACACGGGAGATAAATAAAGAGTTGAGGAGTGAAATAAGGAAGAAATTGGAACGGGAAGTCAGGCAAGAAGTTAGGGTTGAATTGAAAAGAGAAATTAGAGGGGAGATGGTTGGAAATGGAGGGGATGGAGAAGGTATACGACTTATCAAAGAGGAACTTACCCGGGAGATAAAGGCAGAGATAAAAAATGAGCTGAAGAAGAAATTGGGATGGGTGATTAGGGATCAAGTTTGGTTGGAGTTGAAGTCGGAAATTAGAGAGGACATGGTCAAAGAGGAGATTGAACGGGAGATAAAAGCCGAGTTGAGGAGTGAGTTGAAGAATAAAATGGAATGGGATGTTAGACAAGAAATTAAGATCGAATTGAAGGCGGCAATTAGGGAGGAGATGGTTAGGACTGGGATGCAGACATTGTTGGTTGCGGAGGCGAGGAGGGATATTAGGGAGGAGGTGAGAAGGGAGATGGAAGGAGAGAGACAGAGGGAAAGAGAAAGAAACATCAGGAATATTGAGATCGAAAGAGAGAGGCAGGGGGAAATAGAGAGGAATATCATCAATACTGAGATCGAAAGAGAAAGGCAGAGGGAAAGAGAGAGAAACATCAGAAATGGCGAGGTGGATAAAGAGAGGCAGAAGCAGATGGAAAGAGAAAAAGAGAGAGAGAGGGAAAGAGAGAGAAACAGAAAGACCAAGGTAGAAAAAGAAGCCAAGAGAGCCGCTAGCAAGGAAAGAAAGGAAAGGGAGATGGAGAAGAGGATTACAGAATTGGAGGAGAAGAGTGCAGAGAATTTCGCGGATGGAAGTGGAAATGAAAGTGTCACCGGCAGCGAGGAAGTCATGATGATCGAACCAACCACCATGGTGAGCGTCATTGCGAGGACGAAAATGAGATAGATGAGCGGTTTGCGGAATGACTGCTCAGAAACCGGGCTGTCATGCTACCTACCTATTGCTACATTCCCAATCACCTACATGTTGTGGATGGATGGGGAGTATCGGGGTAAGGGCGTTATGGGCGTTTGGAGGAAAATGGATGATCACTATCACTTGTAGATAGATTCACCTATGCCTAGGAACCTTAAAATAAATTATCTCTTTTTGTATTGCATGTATTTCCAAAGCATACCGAGTCAATTCTATTTAGTCCGGCAGTTTGGGCATTCAGCCATCCACAAACAATTAGATTACCACGTGTATGTCAACTACTGTATTTAATAATTCGTGAAGTTTCACTGTGATCTCTGTGTCAAATTTCCTTGTGGAAGACACTTTGTGGACTTCAAGAGCTCATCAGGGAATATTCTACCCTCCTATTCGCGGTGGTCTTTAGCTACGCCAAGGCAATGTTACATAGAAAAAATGATCTTACAAGATGCCATTGGCAACATTTTGAGTGCGTCTTGTCAAGCAACGACTATTTGCACATGTGAATATTCGAAACGGCCATCAATCACTCAATCAATCCATCTTTGTTGCTCCCTATCATAGCCAATTACCGCCAAATCCACGTTTAGTGTTCTCAGCATCATTGCCATTGTAAATTCCTGTATCGTATCAGTAATAAATCAAGTCAAACACAAGTAAACTTACATCTTCTTCTCCAGGATTCTCTCCAGTATCACCAAGACCGGGAGCTCTCTGTGCTTTCTCATTCTCCGTCTCAGGATCAATGCTGTACTCCGCATAAACGTCTCGCTTCTCTTTTTCCTTACCATCCTCATCATCGTCATCAGAATCGTTATTGTTATTGTTGTTTGTTTCATCCTGATCCCAACTATTTTGATACTCCTGTTGTCTCTTTTGCATTTCCTTCCAAGCTCTTGGTCCACCCATCCTACTCCATCACAACCATCAGCACAAGCGCTGCAACCTCAAGATCAGAGTGACGTACCTATTAACTCTATCCCTAACCTTTCCAAACAACTCTTCTGCTGCCAATCGACTCGCTCCTTTCCACTTCTCACACAGTTCTATCAACTCTCCATCAACCTCTCCACTTCCCTCCTTATCTTTAGCTTTGCTATCCCTCTCAATCTTCTTTGCCTGTTCTGCCATGTCCAATCCTTCCCTGACTTCCTTCAGCTGTTTCTCCAATTCTCTCTGCTCTTTGAGTAGTGGCGCAACATCTGGATCGGCACTCAGAACCGCTGCGGGAATCGGTGATGTAAAAGATTTCTTGATGCGCGTCGCTGTATTTGGAGATGGGATGCTCACGACAGGGTAAGAAATTGAAGTCTTGGAAGATATAGGAGCAGAGGCTGCTGCGGCGGCGGTAGAAGCTCGAGTGTTTGGAGGGGCTTTAATGAGGGGCGATTTGAATGATGTCTTAAATGGTGAACGGAAGGGTTTTTGAAGGGTATTTGCAGCTTCAATTCGACGACGTTTGGCTGCTGGGGTAGACATCTTGTGAGTATTAACTTTAGTTAGTGCTGTTGGTTGTAAGTTATTGATCAAAGATTATGAAGCATTTTATATTGGAAAGTCTTGGATTATGATTGCTTTCTGTAAGTCTCTTGAAGTTGCAGTTCATGAGAAGCCAAAAGTCGTAGTGAAAGCTCGGACCTCATCAAAGTTATTGCTTATTATTCCAGCCAGAAACCTTTTCCAGTGGTATCTACTCGCGTTACAACAACTACCTACTAGGTACTCACTGCAGTAGGATTGATGCATCCAATCCGACATAAAAGGAAACACTCATCTAGACCAGAAGTTTATGGTTTGTTTCTCAAGGAGATCTGTGTCACGATGATTTCTTGATATTTTACAAATTCTAATATCTCAAATGTAGCTATGGAGCAGTGATGAAAACACGCTCCTTAATCTCGAAGGATCAATAGTCAATGTCTTCAACTGTTCTTCCCATGCCTTGCCATCCTCCAAGATGACGTCTCTACCTAAGAGCGCCTGAATGTCCTTTTGCGGGCTCAAGTGCCCGCCCTGTGGGATACCTGACAAGTCAACCGTGACAGTACTGTTATCAACATTTTTGTTGCCTATGACAATTATTGCCGCATAACGTTTTCGTTTTGCTTCCGATATCTTCTTTCTGAGAGATCGTGGACTGTCATCTAGCTCAATTGGAATTTCAATGGCGTGGCGCGATCTTGGCAATGAACAGTGATGTGATTCTTGTGCTAGTTGTTTTTGGACCGTTTTCGCGTATTTTACAACTACTTCAGAATCATTAACCGTAAGGATAGTGACTTTAGAAGGGTTTAACCAGAATGGCCAATGACCATTATAATGTTCTATTAACAGTGCCATCATTCTTTCGACAGACCCCAGGATCGCTCGATGGATTAAAACCGGCGTCACTGGTCCTTGCTTAGCCAACATAATAGGGTCATGGGTGATCTCTCCCTTTGCCTCAATCTCTGGTGCGGGGGCTTGATACTCTAACTCGAAGCGTTTCGGTAACTGAAAATCAAGTTGAATAGTGGCAGTTTGATGCTCTTTTCCATCAGAATCTTTCAAGATGATGTCAATCTTTGGTCCATAGAAAGCTCCATCCCCTTCATTTATCGTCCATGCTCGACCACTGTTATCCAATGACTGCTTTAATGCTGTCTCAGCATTATCCCATTCTTCCTTTGTTCCGATGTAGTGATCGCTTGGTCGAGTAGACAATACCAATCTATAGTGCACGCCAAGTCCTAATGTCGTGTACGCCATTTTCACAAATTCCAATGTGCTGGAAATCTCCTCCTCTATCTGTGAAGGTCGACAAAAGATGTGCCCATCATCTTGGTGGAATCTTCGTACCCTAGTTAACCCGCTCAAAGCGCCGGATATCTCGTTTCTGTGCAATGGACTGAAATCAGTATATCTAATAGGCATCTCACGATAGCTTCTTTGCTTCGATGCAAATATTAAACAATGACCCGGACAATTCATTGGCTTCAAACCATATTCTTCATTCTCCCCCTTTTGACTCCCAATCGTTTCTCCTGATGCACCACGACCAATCACTGAATACATGTCTTCGGCATAATTCTCCCAGTGTCCCGATTTTTCCCATAATGACTTTTTGTATATTGTAGGTGTTATGACCTCTTCGAAACCGAAATGTGAATATTGTGCACTGAGAAATTCCGTCAATGCTTTGAACATGCGCACACCTTTAGGAAGAAATAGAGGAGATCCGGGACTATAAGGAGAAGTAGTAAATAGCTCTTGTTCGATTCCTAGCTGTCGGTGATCAGCTGCTGTGGTTGGAAGGGTTGGAAGGGTTGTGGTAGCTTTTGTGACATTCGAGGTGATTGATGGACTTTCGCAGGACGCACATGAACGAGTGAGGATAACTGTTGCATGGCTGGACTTCTTTGGGGCCCAATATCGAAAACATTGTGAGGTCGATCTGGCATTCAATCCATTCTGGAACAGTCGTAAGGCTCTAAAGGAGACCATCACGATAACTGTGACTCAAGATCCCAATCCTAATGCTGCGGCTCCATATATTCAATCAGCTTTCGAAGAATTTCAACCAAATTGTGGTTGGTGGGGTTAATCACGAGTTGACGCGACACAATGAACGTGGCTTTACGTGAAGCCTGTAAAAACAACAAAAACATACCCAAGATGGAAAGGAGAGACAAATTCCAGGATAATATATATATATTTTGCGGGGCTACGATAGGTGGTAAAGTCGACAACAACAAAATCATGAGACAACATCATCTTATCGATTCATTTATCCCTTCGAGTATGAATCAGCATGAATGAATTTACTTTTGAGACTTCCAATATTTACCACATTCAGCTCTTTTGAATCATTTCTTATCGCATTCTATGAACTTCTCGTCATCTCACCTTGTATTTGCTATTGTGCTAGAAAGACGACATAACTTTCGCTTGCCGACATAATTTACATACATCACTTTCATTGCCATCACCGTCATCACCTATCGTCACAAACGATACCATTCAGAGCAAGCCTCAAAGATACACCGCGCCTTCCAAAATGCGTGGTGGGAGAGCAAACCTACAACTTGGTGAATCATGGGTGGTGGATGGCCATGAGGAGGAAGTAGATGAATATTTGCCACCAAACGAAGCAGATTACGATCATCAAACAAGAATTTCTACCCCACAAAGGGCTACCAGAGGTAACAACCGATCCCCAGATCCTGAGTTTGTGATGCCTTCTCTAGACGCAGAAACTTTAGAAGCTTCATGGTCTCAAAGTGAGAGCTCAAGTAGAAGTCCCAGGCGGTTCCAGGAATCCAAGATAAGAAACTCGCGACATGATACTAGCCATGAAAGCCTAAACATACGATTAAGAACGCAACCGTCCCATAATAAATACCCTTTCGCCCCTTCCACCTCCAATTCTAATACACCCCATCGCCCAAGTTCTGACGCCAAAGATACCATCACTATTTTTCTCGATCATACAATTATGGCTTTCACATGGATCCTAGAGATTCTAAAAGGTGCCCTCAGACTTTTGCGAACGCCCCTATCTTACTTAGTTGCTATATGCATACTCTATGGATTCTCTCTAGTTGTACGAAGCCTGATTACAAGTTCCATCTATGCATCATTATCTCCTATTTGTCTACTCCCAGGTTCATCATTGTTGAGCTTACCATTCTGTTCTACCGACAATGGCAGTCCCGTCAATAGGGCAAAAGTGCCAGTTGAGTTTGAACAAGTGATGATGGTTCAATCTCAGTTCGAAGACATCTTGAAGGAAAGTGCTGGTGGAGTCTCACTACCACTAGATATGAAACGTGGGGAGGGTTTCCTTAGAGATCTACGTCAACTTGTACGATATAGCCAACTCAGGTCAAGGTAAGCAATCATCTGACCCTTTTAAATAGGAGAGCCCTTTCATCACGAGTCTTGTAGCCTGAATGAATGCCAAATCAGTCCCATTACAAGAGCTTAATGCTAATACTTCGAATTTCAGAAACGAGCTCGTTCTAGAATTTGATGGATTCATCGACACGGCAAAGATTGCATCATGGGACCTTACAATGTTCAATAGTCATGTGGGTAGAGCGGTAGATAGTGTTATTTCTATTACACGTTGGACCTCACGAGTCCTTGATGGTATTCAAGAGCGCGAAACTTCTCGTGGTTTGATCGGAGCCTTTGTTAATGACAAAATACTTGCACCGTTCCAGCCTATCAAAATTTCCGAAAGCCTCATTCTTAATCAATATGTGGAGCATACTCGAGCTGTGGAAGAAGAGATTTCCCGATTGGTCGTCGAAGCACAAGCTCTATTGATGGTTCTAAATAACTTAGAAGATCGTTTAGAGATTATTCACGGAATCACAGTAAGAGATGGTGTTCAAGTACAAGCTAGTAAGGATGAGACCTTATCGGAATTATGGGCATGGCTTGGTGGTCATCGAGGCAAGATCAACAAACTCAATGGCCAGCTCAATTTGTTGAAAGATATTGGGGACCGGCGTAAAATTGCTTTAGCTCATGTTTCAGGAACTCTGATCAAGCTTCAACAGATTGGTTCTGGTCTGGAGGATTTGCGAGAAAGGGTAGCCGCACCAGAGCTGTTGCGTGACAGAATCAATATCCCCTTGTCCGTTCATATCGAACACATTCAGCAAGGAATAAACCGCCTGGAAGAGCAAAAGCTTATTACACAAAATTCAAAGGATGATATCATGGAGAGAGCGAGAAATCGCAATGAAATGGAGGGGAATCTTATTGATGGATGATGTATACCAGATACGGTTGCTAACGCATAGCCGGAAGATGCGTTATTGGACCAGATTTGATGCTTGTCTAGCTGTTTGAAGCTTATGACTTTGTTACCGTGGACTTCGATTTCCGGCATCATTCTGGGTATTTTAGGCCGGGTAGGAAAAGGTTAATGACTTGGCTCCTTTTAGTATATCAACTAGTGGATTGTCCAAATGACACCACCAGTTGCTGGGGAATCCTAGTAACCCCGCACTCTTTGCCATATTTCTTCATTTATATAATCTACACCACTCTCTCAAATTCAATACATCAAACCTTACCCACGTACTACGTTCTTACATTTCCATCTCTTGCCATCCCAACTTTCTCGCCCTTTTCGGCTATTTTTTCTTTTGGAACTTTCCTTTCCTCTCGAATCTCTCCGTTTTCCATCTTCCCTTCTTCGATATAATCATCTGTCGTGAGCTTATCTGATCTGCAATAATGACTACCGATGAGTATCATGGGTCGGAGGGAAAGGAAGGTGGTATCCTGAAAGATAATCCCCCTTCCTCCTACATTCCTAATAACTACATATTACCGGGATGCAAGCTTCCAAGACTTCCAGTGATTTCAAGAGTAACATCACCTTCCCGCGCTCTAGCAATAATTCCGGAACTCCAAGTCATTGCCTCGGAAATTCAAGTTCTTGACGGACAAATTCATTTCGGCCCCAAGACTTCAAGGGAACTCTCTGAGAAAATATTCTCCGAGGAACAATATTCCCAAGAAACGAAGGAGATTTTTGATCATCGGAAAGAAGAGGGCGCCAAGTTTCACAAACCAGCTCTAGCATCATTGATTATAGAGCAGGATCTTAAAAAGGATCTGGAGCCCGTTTCACAGGGTTTGAGCTTTGTCCAATCCATCATACCTAAGTATAATCATCAGTCAGAAATTCGAAAACGCAAAAAGACTATTTCGCAAATGCAATCCCAAGATGGTATAAAATTCGTATATGTTCATGCTAAGGATGGTCTTTATCCCCGAAAGATTAACGGGTCAGGTGGACGGATAAAGTTAATACCCATGTTTCAGTTCTCAGAGCGTGTTACCAATTTGGATGAGATCACTTGGAAGGAAGCAAGGATGGTACTTTCTAAAGATCTGTCAAAAGATATGTTGAATCATTGTGTCCTAAGAATTGATCATAATGATTATTTACTCAACGACTGGAGGAATTTTGCAGACCTGCCCACGGAAGATCAAAGTCTTGGAGTAACAGGTTTTGACTTGGTTAAGAATCATTTGCTTAATGGAAGATGGGTATGGATCACAAAGGAAACCGATGTCTGTCGGAGGAGCATCATGGTTGAGCATACGGCTCATCTTTACGACGCTCGAATGATGTACATTTTCAGCAAGGATACAGAAGAGATGCCTTACCAACTCGAACCCCTCAAAATTTTTACTGGATCCAGTGGTCGGACCTGGGATTGCTGGGAAAGAAGGAATTACAAGGGAGGTATGCCGCTATTGGGAGGAGTACTTATCTGCTGGATTTATAGTGTAGGTTATAATGAAGGTGAAGGGGGACCACTTGCATGGATAAATCATGAGGATAATAACGACTTGGCCAAGTTTCTCCGCCCGGAGAGTCATATTCGTCATAACTACAGGGCAGTAATCGCATTTGGAAAGAGACGCGATCGTTCTCCACCTCTCCCACCTTTTCTCAGGAAAGATTCTGGTTATTGCACCATCGAACCGCTCAATATTCCCAGTGAATCTCCTTCAACGTCAACGTCTTCGCTTCAGGCTCGGTTCAGCTCAACTGATAAATCCAGTTCAACCATACATGTTTCCCATCTGAAGCATTCGCCTGGATGTAAGGAGAAGGGAACCCCAGGATTTCACTGTGACTGTCCGGGTCCTTCTAGAGAGGCAGGTCAGGAGTTTCGGGAAGAGGAGGACGAGGACGAAGACGCATTCTGCAGAAGACGCAGGAAAGAGCTGAATTTACCTGAACCAAATTCGAAACCCAACTTTAAAAAACGATTTTCCAGATCTTCAATCTCAAATTCCGCCTTGAAATCCTGGAAGGGAAAATTTATCAGAGTTAGAAAGTTTAAGGATGTGTCCGATCCCACAAAAGCAACATCGGAGATTCAATGCATTGTATAAATTGACATTGGGTACTAAAGAAGTGGTTCTTGGATTTGTGGGAGTTTACATTGAATTCTTCATCAAAGAAGGGGGGGGATCTGTGGGTGTTCGAATGAGAATCTTCGTCTAATTTCTAATTTTGAAAGTGGAGGGGAGGGGAACGAATTTTGGTTTATTCTTGGAGGATTGAGATTCATACATCCAGGACGAGTTACAACTTTTATGGCTATATAGTATAATACATATAATCATAATAATAGTCATATAAATTCTACCACCTCGGGTATTCACTATTCGTGAATCAACAGTGCATTCTGGGGGTAAAGAGTGACATGTACAATTGATATATATATGCCACTATTCGGACGGCGCCGATAGACTAACATCAAATTAACTTTCTTGGAATTTACACTCCAAACCTTTTCTGCGGGGGGGAGAGAAAGAACCTGCATTTTTAGCCATGGATACCTTGGTTTACTTCAATATGGTCTACATTACCAGTAGATCAAACGGTCAACACTTAGATTCCCTTCTCTTGTTGTCCATTCAACCTTGATATTCTAATGCCGATCTTCCTTCCTTTAATGGATGGTACTAGTGACTAGTTCTAAAAGGTTGGTTATGAGAAATAAGCTAAACTTTCCCTGCTTTTCTATATCATGATTTCTATTTCTCTTCAGATAGTATCTCAGAAGAAGTACAGCGCGGGTTACTCTAGAATTTGATACTAGAAAATGGTGACGTAACTAATTACTGTCAAAAAATAAGGCTGTAACGGCTGGAAGTTAGCTTACTTTACGAGTAAGCCTTTTTAGTTCATTCAATAATTCAACACTCTATATACGAATCTGGAATCCCGTCTCTCGTGCTCGAACTTTGTTGTTGGGTGCTAAGATATGATGGGTAGCCGAACTAATTGGATTCACTACTCAAGTACTCATGAATACTATGATACTATGATGATTGCTCGATATATTAATGACGAGAGAGGAATCTAGACCTTGGAATCAGATTGACTAGTAAGAAGTTGACGGATTAGTCTTGGGAAGAATAGATATTGTTGCGTGTCGGGCTCATACGCGATTGTTGGATTGTCCATCGTTTCTACTGCAAACTATCCTATTCAAATAAGGTTGCTTCTACTATTTAGTGTGGCTATCAAGGTGTTTTGTGAGGTTCGGATTAGGCATTATGGGTTCTTCTTGGCTGTTGATTCTGATGAGGAGTTGATTCTGACGAGAAACGATTCCGGCCCCTGAAGAGTTTGCTGCAAAGGGAATTTTGGTGCAATACACACTCTTACCAGAGTCTTGGTTTATAACATTAGGGCTCGGGTGGGTAGAGAGAATCGTAACCTTTAATGGTTCAACCTCCAATACAGAAATTTGTATCTTTATTCTCGTTTAGAATTTATTCTGGCTTCCAGTACTTTGGTAACTTTTATCTACGAAATATCAGATTATCACGAGTAATTTCTATGCAATTTTGGAAATTGTATGGTTGTGGCTGTGGCTGTTGTTGTGGCTGTGGCTGTGGCTGTGGTTGCCTGCTGAGAGGGCGGCCGCTAGGGGAAGATGGATTTCTAAGCAAATGAAACAACGTCCAGCTGCTTGAAGTTGTCGTTTGAAGTTTCCTACTGAAGCATTGTGAATAGACACCAGCTTTATACATTATTTCTTCAAACAAACTCTCTATCCTTGGTGTTTTCTCGATGAATGTTGTACTCCGAAGCAAAAATGGTTGTTGGACCTGCCGTTTGCGCAAGAAGAAGTGTGACGAACGAAAACCATCACCGTGTTCAATATGTGAATCTTTAGCGATCACATGCTATGGGTATGGAGCAAAGCCAGACTGGATGGATAGTGGGTCAAAAGAGAAGGAAATGGCGAATAGTATCAAACAAATCGTCAAGCACACATCACGTCGAAAGGGTCGGCTAGCTGGTTTGGATAGGGGTCAGAATAATGGTGATAATAGAGAGTCTTCCACCTTCAATCTCGCACAGGAGCCCTTAAATTTATTCTCAAAAAAGAATCCCAATGTTATTGAAGATGGGGTTAATGAGAAGACATCTTCAGAGTCTTCCCCTGCTCAATCAGCGCATACTACATCAGTTAATGCTTCCATGGTAAGATCAAAGAACAGTGAGAATTTATGAATGATTAACGGAAAATAGGCCCTAATGCCAGGCAGTGGAAACATTCTTCTGGGTACACTGTCCGCTGTTGGTGGTGAAGCCGCTTTACTAATGCATTTCTTGGATAATGTCTTTCCACTGCAGTACCCCATGTATAAGCCTGAAGTGGCCGAAGGAGGACGAGGATGGTTACTTTCGCTTCTGTTGAAAACTAAACCATTATATCATGCATCTATTGGTCTCAGTGCCTATCACCGCGGTGTTGTACTTCGTGAAAAAAGTTACGGTCGGTGTACCAAACCTAGTATCGCTGAACAAGAGAGTCACCTAGCCATTTGCTTGATTGAATTTCAGAATGCAATCAGATCCGCTCAAGATTCTGCCGATTGTAACTCGAGTCTCCCGGAAAGTGGTATTGGAATCTTGGCTTGTGTTGTTCAACTCGTCTTCTTCGAGGTAAGTTTCTTCTTTTGTGTAGTGCATAGCTTAATCAAACCTTGCTGAATCTTACAAACAGCTTTTTGGTATACGCAAAAGCTCTTGGGAGATTCATCTACGTGCTGCTACAGATTTTCTTTACCAGATGTACCGGAAACATGCCATCGAGCTTGGCTTCATGACGAATGACGAATCAACTTCTAACATGCTACGAACGGCATACAAATTGACGGATAGCGAATCCTCCATAATCTTCTTGTTTATTTCGGGAGTTATTATATGGTTAGACATAGTATCTTGTCTAACTACAGGGAAGTCACCACAACTCCTTAACCTTCATCCCGTGGCATTTGGCGCGAAACCGCAAATCAAGTTGGAGAAAATTATGGGTTGCAAGAACTGGGTTATGACAGAAATAGGTCGTATTGCTATACTACATGAATCTAAACGACACGGACTTCAGAATGGTACCTTTGATGCTCATTCATTCAAGACTCAGGCTGATTACATGAGACAAACCATCCGACGTGGATTAAATGAGCAGTTCTTGTCAGAACTTCGTATTACAAATCCAAACTCGACCTCGCATGCCAATTCACCAATCAGCCCTCATGAAGTCATCACGCGAATCTTTACTCGTGCTGCTCACATATATTTAGAACTTGTCGTTGGGGGTTTCAAATGTATTGAAGAGAATTCGGACTTTTATGATACTATCACTGAAGTGATGACGATGCTTCCGAACGTGCAACGTGGAGATTTGTTTCGCGCCATCGTTTGTCCTTTATATATCTTCGGATGTGTGGCTAAAGCAGAAGATCGAAACGTTTTCAGAAACATCTTCTCTTCGCTACCATTGAATGATCCCTTCATGCATCATCGGAGTACCATTTTACCTCTGCTGGAGAAGATCTGGTCTCTCAGGGATACCCATTCAAATAATTTGAGCTGGGAGAGTGTCCTGCAACTTTCGGAGGATAAGATCATACTTCTTTGAGATGGAAGGTTTTGGTATTGACTCCTCAATTTCGGAGCTACAAGTGTATAAGTGATTAATTCAATGACAGTTATTCAAATTCTGTATCAAATTCTAAACGGCTACATTCGAGATCGAAATGGAACAATCGCTCTATCCTTCATTTCCCCAAACCTCATTGACACCCTCTTCAACTTTGCGGACCAAAATGGCAAAGGATATTCGCAAGCCGCCATACGAAACTCTACTAGGATATTACTCGACACTACTCGACACACAAACACGTATGCTTTGATTCAAAATCATCACAGCAAAGGTACTAAGATTTCATCGTTCTCCACGGTGTCTTTTCCCAGAGCAGGGCGGTGATTATCAAAGTCACAGCACTGTAAGCAGCAAGAATATTTATCTGGGTATTGTTGGCATTCGTGTGATACTGTGTCTTGTGTAGCCAAAAGAGATTTTTATCGGTTTGGTTAAAACCATCCGCCTCCTCAAGGCTACGAACAAGCATTTTACCGGGATGAAGTTGAAGAACAGAAATCAAAACCGGCCGATGCAAATTTGGCCGCCGGACCTGTTATTGAGCGCGGAAATTGTGAACAGATTGACCACCAGGAAACAGCCTGCAGAGCTATCTTCGGTTACTGTGGTGAAAAGAATCACCAACGCAAAGACTGCCCCGAAATATATAAGAGGTGCCTTTGCAGGAAATTACCACGACATGAGCTTTTTGGTTGTCAAGTTCTGCGCCAAGCCCGAATCTGTGTAATAGACAAACAACCTCCCCACTTAGCGATACTACACAAATCCAAGTGCTGTATGTGCGGCGAACTAGAACAGCATATGGGATATGAGTGTCCGAAAACCCTTGATGGCTGCCAGAAATACGGAGAAGATCATCTCACCGTCGAACATACCCCGAAAAAGGGTATGTATTGTGCCTTGGTTGAATGCCAATGGTACTTTTGCGACAGACACTGCCAAAGATGTGGCTTCCCCAACCACGACACCATTGATTGTACGTGGGAGAGATAAGGGAGAGATCTAAGATAGGGGAAGAGCGTAAGTAGAAGTAGCCAAGAGGCTTGATATGAAGGCCTGAATGTGGGAAATTACGGAATTGGGTGGAGGATGGCCTATGCGGCTATTATTTGGGGTTATATTTCAAATCGTGTGCGAGTAAGAGGAGCGTTTGGGATTTGCTGCGCAGGCTCTATAGCTTGATAGGTTTTGTAAGGATAAGACTTTGTGGGAACGAGTTTCGTGGTTGGCATTGAATGGATGTGCTTCGTTGGAGTTTATGGGGATGGCACGATGTGCGGCTTGATACAAATATGCTGATTTGGGCATGGAGATGGGATCGAATCGACTTCGATTGCGAAACCTCGACGACCTTCATGTTACAATGGGTGAATATTGTGTTGGGCGAAGGATTGCAAATACGAAAACCTCGGCGAATGTCATATTGCAATGAATGGAGAATGACCTGAATGTAGACGAATAAGTTCAAAAGGCATAACAATACAATGAACTTGTCGCCCTCGGGACACAAAACTCCAGCCCAGTTACGCTGTTATCTTTCCTCCTTTTCCATCATCTCGATTTCTGCGTATGGCCTAGAGTTGAAGTCATATATCATATTCGCCGGTTATTCTGTTAGTTTCCGGGTCTTGCTTGAAGGATTACAGTTCGAGTTGATACCCACATAATTTGTTTATTCTTCCGGGGGTCCTCGTACCAAATATGTATATAGAGTCTTATAACTACTCGTAGAAATATGTTAAAATACTTTCAAACTATTATTTCTTTCTTAGATAAAATAATACTTTAAAAGTATTTGGAGAAGTATTTCATTGACATTTAACCTTCAACAATACAACAAACTTATCATATTTAATATAATACTCGAAGAATATTATTAGAAAGAACTTGAAGACATTTTTATTGATGATATTGGTATTAATAATATTATTCTTTTTCTATTAAGAATGATAATTTCGATATCAATACACCTGCAAATTCTACTATGCCACTTGAGGGAACATTTGCATTGTGGAAAACAAAGGTGTTTTCGTTCTCCAAACCTCCTCGAACATCATTAAAATGATTTGAGCCTAGCAAGGAAGAGGCAGTACCACCTGCCCCCATACTCGGGTCAGGAGCAGAGACATCTGGACTAGCAAGAACTTCCGAATGTTCAATGGTTTGATTTTCCGGCGATCCAGGTAGCATGGGAGATCTGTCACATCCATTCATGCCCATACCAAAAGGCTCATCGTCTATGATGTTTTGGTAATCATCCTGCATTTCTTCATCGCTGGAGCTTCCGCCACCAAGCCCTAGATTGAAGCCTAAACCTTTGGCGTCATCGGATAACATACTATCCCCAAGGATTTTATCTTCAAGAGGAGTCCTCAAACTGGAATGGTTCTCTGATCTGAGTTGCCGACGACGTTGTGATAATACCCAATTCTTCTTCCATAATTTGACTTGGTCTAGAGAAGCCTCTCCTTTCCTACTTTTGAGAAGTTTATTTCCATCAAAACAATTAAAACATTCCTTCAGAGATGACAAGAAGTGATGAGAATTCTTGAGGTCAATTCTATAAGAGTCCCATGCCTTGATGATATTATTCAAATCCCTGACACGTAGTTGATTTGTATTTACATCTCCATCTTCATCCACCCCTGCATCAGCTCCGACAAATGAATGATCTCAAAACTGATGGAGAGATTGGAATTCAATCGTTCCTCCAAAATAAATTTCATCAGGATACGGAGGATAGAACATCAATGTTTTTTTTCAACTGCCCGGCCTTCATATGCGTCAAATTTGAACCAAAAAAATCTACTGACTACCATGACCATCATCAGTTCACAATTAACCACGAGGTTGTGCTAGAGAATGATGGCGGACTTCCGGCGCTTGTAGCTAAGCAAGATTATGTTTATCGACTGACTGCTTTAATCAGGCTATCTGGCGAGCGATATGATAAAGAAGGCATGAAAGCTGTTGATGATGTCCGAACATACTGGATCGACGGTCAACCGTTCGATACTCGATACGTAGGTGCTAAGGGGCATGGAAAGGAAATGCATATAGAAACAGAGTATAAAGAAGCTGGCAATAAGAGATGGAGTATTGGGGAACCTGGTCGATATTTTCTTCTCTATGCCGTCGTTCTCCTTGCGGATGGCTTACCAAAGTCTGTCTTTGACAAGAAGTTTCCTGAATTCATCTCAATGTTCAAAGGGGAATTAGCACAAAAGGATCAAAAAACCCAGCCCGAGAGGTCGGATAAAGTTTCCTCTGATACAAATACTCGTCTTCATAGATATAATGCTCCGGATCTTGAATCCGACGAAGAACTGGAGTTTCCAATCTGTGAAGGTGGTAATCCATCCAAGCCAGTGATCAAGCCACAGGAAAAGTCTTCCGAAAGCAGAGAACCTGTTGAGCGAGCAGTTGCAGACAATTCTCAATTGGAATCTCCAACCTCGGGTCGTGATTATATTACCACTGGACCCAGACGCAGTTCTACACCCATTCCTCCACCTTGCGATAGAATTTCCATTATACGTGGTCAAGGACAACAGAGAAGAGGAACACATCGAGAGTTAGAACACAATCAACGTGATTTATCTCGTGGAAGTGGGCAATCTTTATCATATGGAATTGGTCAAGAACCACGTGGCCCCATCATATGACATTATGGATAGAGGAAGACATAGCTTTGAAGAGCCGCGACCAGAACCATTTTACTCGGACCAAAACTCCCAAGATCGCCAAGGTTTTCAGGATTATAGACGTGGTGGGTTTGAAGGGTATCGTGGGCATGGTGGTGGGCGCGGTGGGTGGTAGTAGCGATCCTTCCTGTTCTGATTTATTGTAGGATGACTGATTTGCTGAGCATACATACGTGCGAGTGGTCATCAAATGCTGTTTCAAAAACAGTTTGACCGAACATGGTTAGGTTGACGGGTTGATGCATGAAAGGGGTATGCTTTTAGGTTGTCTGAATTTTCATGGATTTATCACCCGTCCCCATAATTTACTCATTTGTGATTTATTGAGTGACACGACGTGAAGTCTTTCTAATTTTTGAAATTAGGTGTGTATATAACTATGTCTGGCACACATATACCGGTGAAATGTGGTGAAAAGAGGAAGGTAACGAACGGGAGGATGGATCGATGGCCATGTCTTATTCTCTTGTAAGATACAGAGGAATGCTTGGGCAACTTCTATGAGTTCAATGCGGGTGCTCATCTACCCAGTGCCCACCCAAACATGTGATTCCCCAAACATCGTTCGTCCGAGCGGTAGTAATAGGGACAGGTAGTAGTGGATGCAACATCCCGTCTTTGCTTCTTTGCTCGGAATCATGTTTCAAATGGGATTTGACAACCTTTTGGATTTCAATACAACGGACGTCACATATTAGTGATCTTTCGGGCTTCATTGATGGGAAATTCCCATTGCAATATACGTTGTTGAAAGGTAAATACCCATTTTCACTGTGAGTCTAGATGAAATTTCAAATTTGATAGTGGGGGGGTATCGAATTATTCATCATGACTAAGACAAAGCCAAATTAATGATATGTAAGTGTTTACCAATTTATTGATCAGCTAGACAGATTTGGAAGTTAGTGTTGTTCCCTATCTAATCAAAGGGCTGAGCACGGTTCAATAAAATATGTAGCATATGTAGATCACCATTGCGGTATGATCTCTTATTGGCTTCCATCTGTGGCACTTCCTCAATATATCAAACCTCAAATTTAACTTACAAAGCACTGTCCTTCTACTTTTTGCCCAATATAGGAAAAGGTATATAGGTTCCCATATCCTAGATGATTGCTTCTACTCGTACATCACAGCACTTTTATAACCTCATATCTTCCACACTTTGTTGAAGAGTCTCTTCATTTCGATTCTTACCTCACATCGATATCTAATTTCTCACTTATTGAAACTAATTGAGTCTATCACATCGCGAGATAATGGCCAACCTTCTCAAGAATATTCTTATCCTAGGTGGATCTTATGCCGGAGTTAGCACAGCACATAGAATCCTCAAGCAGTCAGCCAAAGCTGGAATCGCCATCAAAATCACATTGATTTCACCAAATACCCATGCATACTGGAACCTTGCATCCGTACGAGCAATCGTACCCGGAGAAATGCCAGACGAGAAAATTTTCTCTTCCATAGCTACAGGGTTTAAGCAATACGCAGCTGATAGATTCGAGTTTATTGTCGGTACCGCTGAGGAGCTGGATGTGGAGAACAAAACAGTTGTTGTTTCGGGGGATAGTGGGAGATCAAGCTTGAATTACGATACCCTTATACTTGCCACTGGTTCAAGGACTAAGGAAGATTCTCCTTTTAAAGGTAAAGGTTCATATCAAGAAACGCTTGACTTGTTACATGAATGGCAATCTAAGGTCAAGAATGCATCTTCTATCTATGTTGCCGGAGCTGGAGCCACAGGTACGTTCTTCCTGTATGATTAATAAAGAATTTCAATACTCATATATGTGGTTAGGTGTCGAAACAGCTGGTGAGCTAGGCTTTGCATACGGGTCATCCAAAAAGATTACTCTGGTAAGTTGTCCACTGAGAGTTGTACCTCGGAATCCACTCCAATTACTAACTCTCAATCCCAGATTGCAAGTGGCCCAACTGTTCTTGGAGGAACTCCAGCAAGTGTCTCAAAAACTGCCACCAAACAATTACAGAACCTTCATGTCGACATCATGGTCTCCACCAAAGTTTCTGGCTCAGCAAAGACACCTGACGGAAAATACGAAATCACATTATCTAACGGCGAGAAAATCACCACCGATTTGTACATTCCAACTATGGGTCTCGTCCCAAATTCTTCCTTTATTCCAGAAAAATACCTCAACCCAGAGGGTTTTGCAATCGTGGACGAGTTTCTGAGGTTAAAAGGAACAGAAGATGTTTGGGTTGTGGGTGACGTGTCAGCTGTTGAGCGACCACAATATGTGAATACTGAGAAGCAAAGTGTGCATGTTGCGAAGAACATTGGATTGGGATTCAAGAGTTCCGAGCCATTAAGCTACAAGGTTGCCGAAAAAAGTTAGTTGTTCCCGTTTCCCCTTAATCTCGATTTCAGCTACCGAGAATATCGAAATGCTGACTCTACTGTAGGTATGTTAGCTGTTACAATTGGCAAGAAAGTCGGCACAGGTCATATGGGAGGAATGAAATTCCCTAGCTTTGTGGTCAACATGCTGAAGGGGAAGACTTTGTTTAGTGAGAAGTTGGTGCCTATGGTCAACGGATCTGCATTTTAAAATGATTGTCTTGGGGTTTTAGTCGCGCTCTTCCTTTAGAGAAGATGGGAATTTAGGCGTCGTGGGAGATGGGAAAAGGAGATACCATTTCTTTCTTTCTTCTGTTCATTAATATCTAATTATATTTGTTGAATCTTCTATACCACCGGATCCTTCTGAATTAATCATACTTTAATCAATATATATCGGCAAATTACTCTCATACTCCTCAAAATGAAATTATTACTCTTATGCCTCTCGAATTGATCCGATTTTTTTCTCATGTCCCTCATTATAGATTCTATCCTTAAATGGCTACATTATTATATAATAGAATGTGCCCTTATTGGTTGGTTACAATGGAGATTGATTCGGTTAGCTGTAGATTCTATCTTCCAATAGGAAGAGGGACGACTTTTACACACCTTGCAGGCATTTATTGCTTCAAGACAGCTTCTGGCGCCATGTCCCCACATTCCACAGGCACGGCATTTGATCCAGCAAGTCATCATTTCATGACCAGCTGCAGTCATGGCGCTAACGCAGACGTAAGCAACACAAGCTCCCTTACACTCGGTGACGATATGTCCTGCTATAGCTCTGCAAAAGCATTGGATACTGATTCGAGGGCATGAGTTTAGAGGCTGTCTGCCACCATCTTGATTAATCGGTGGGACATGACCAGATATCTAGAATCGTGTGCTGAGTACGGGCCGTGTGGATAGGGACCCGGATTCTGTCTATCATTGTTCCAGCAGCTTGAACAATAATCTGGTGGGTAGTTGGACTTGTCGAAATAGCCGCCTTGGTTGCTTCGATCTCGAAATCAAATCAGTTGGAGTCGGGGTATTCATATCCTCCCTTTCGTCGTGGACCTTGAAAATCATCATAAAGCTGATTATTGCCTGGCCAACTTTCATCATTGGTAGGGTAATCTGAACGCATGTTTTGGTTCCAGCCGTTTCTAACATTCTGGTTGAAATTGTGGCCGCCATTGTAGTCGCTGTTGTTCTGATTCCATCTCATGGAACCATCCCATCCGTTGTTATTATTATTGTTATATCCATTGCCATTACGGCTGTTATTGAAGTTGTGGTTGTTCATCTTGCTGGTTTTCCCCCGCAGTGTAACTCGTTGTTTTGTTTTGGGAAAGCGGAAAGTTGAAAGTTGGGAATATTATCAGCGTTGTAAAAAAATTCATTTATATAATCAATATTATATTCATTTTGTATTGATATATAGAATACATAGCCAATCATATTTTTAATAGCAATGTATTTCTGAAGGTTCGGAGTGATTCAATATAAATCATGTTACATGTATATGTTTGAAACTGGTATTTCATATTGTGTAATACCCCATGATGAGGAGGAGTAGGAGGAACACTTTCCTCTACATACATTGAAAGGGATGTTCCAAGGGGTTGTTGAGAAGATCGAGGAGAAAGATTGTCCACTAAAACAAGGCAAGTGAATTACACGTGCCGACATTTATAAGATGTGAGTGCTGATATAAAACCAGAGGCATGTATGATAACATCATACAAACGCCACGTCAGTTCCACTCTGGACAGTACATGGCGAGTCGACAACGAAAATTTGAGAACGAGGGCCGAGAACGAGGGCTGAGAATGATGTGAAATGTAGTCAAAATGATATAACTTCTTTTACTTGAATAGGAAAGACAATAGCTTTATGTTTGGCTTGGGTAGGGAAGGGGAAATAGGGCAATGAGAAGTAATTATATGATGTTATAAGGAATAATTGTACAAATACGCTCAAAGAGATGAGTGCCAAACATCTCACCAAGAAAGGTATTTGGCACCCTCTTTTCATCAAAGCTAGCAATCCCAGAGCCTGAACATTCTTTCCCCAGCCTTTAGCGAAACTCCTTTGATCCCTGACTTGCATATCTGTGGTAATTTTTCCAAGAATGCACTTATAAGTAGCTATCCCCACTGCCCTGATCTTTAATGATAATAGAATTTCCAATGGGTCATAATCTTCTCATTTAACCCCATTGATAGAAGAATAAGCCCTCGCAACCAACCTTACACCAAAAGTAATCAAGGAACCCATCCAATTTCTTCAATAGCCCCCCTAATCCATATCCGGTGTTCCTCGTCTAATAATCCATAAATCTGAGCAATCAGATACTCAGACCAACCTTTTATCCACCAATGTGAATCCAGACCTTTCATTAACACTGCAAAATATGCATAGATAATGAGCGCAGGGGCAGTCCGCTGTCGAAGAAGTGATAAATAATGATCGGATGCTCGATATGGCCAAATAAACAGATCAGCCGATTCAAAATTATCACGATGCCTATTTGAGTAAACCGTGAAGGACTTTTGAAGCTCATTTATGCTTTGAATGTACGTTTCCAAATCATGTGAATCAGCAATAGATGCCGTCAAAAAGCCGGACAAATTGACGAGGTCTTGGTTTGGGGGGTAGATACTCGGATCATTTCTCAATTGATCACGTCTTGCTCCAGCACTGAACATTGGCCTTAGTCTTCCTTCATAAATTGTTGCATGTGCGTGATCTGTTATGGCTCTCACTCCCCTCAGCAGTGTTACCCAATCCGATACCTCGTTCTCGCCGACAATTAAGAAATCCAAAGATTTCCGAGGACTTGCTAGCGAGTAAATTAACGTGGTCGAGGTAAATACATGAAGTGCTGTACAATTGTCATCATTAACGTCAGCCATCATGGTGATTGCACTAGCTAATGCTTTTTGATGATGAGATACAGCTGTCGAGATATAAAGGTCTCTTTTTTCAGGCTTATAATAAGCAATATGAAGAGCCGCGATCGACAAAAGGCCCCGCATCACAATTTCTTGAGAGTAGGCAAGCTGTGGGACATTGATTCGCCATAAATTTCGAAGAGAAGGAATCGAGACCAAAGTCATACATGTTGATGTAGTGTAATGGTGGAGTAGTTCCATGTCAAGTAGAGTGAATTTTGGTGCATCACCATCGAGTGAAATGGAAGGTAGCGGTAATTGCTGAGGAGATAGTGATGGTCCAGCAACACTCATAGGGCTGAATGCGCTCCTTGGTGTTCCATTTAGGCTAGGATTAGGAGAGGGGGCTAACGCAGTGCTGGTGGTCATGATATCACATGACACTGAATGTTTGATGCAATTATTACCTATATAATGGTTAGCATATGAAAGGAACATTCAATATGTTCAATAGTCCAGACTACTAAACATGAGGAACATTATCCGGAATCCCTTACATGATGGCTTATTTTCATCACACTAAAGCAAATATCAGTTACAATTTCTTAGATGGAACGGAAGGAAATCAAGAGTACTGTACCTTAATTTTCCTGGATTTGCAAACGCGACAACCCGTTCGAACTTTCCTATGTGGCTTACGTGATGTAGTTTGCATGATAGGATCATACGAGATCTAAAGAATTGATCTGATCTTATCTTATCTTATCCTGTATTGCTTTGGAGCCCGAGTACGAGAATAATGAAGAAAAGGCAGCAAGGCAGGCAGCGGTATGAGGTCCGAGAACGCGAAGCCTTATGAGCTTTTCTGTTAGCTGTCGATTATTTTTAGGAGTACAATAAGGAGGTTCGGCCTGGAACCCCAAGATTGTCGGTACTTGATTGATTGGAAGAAAGTCGACACAAAACTTATTAGCTGGGCGGGAAATGAGTCTGCGTGTTGCTGGGCTGTGGTTGATGGAATGAAGTTGAAAGGGAAGTTATACGAGAATGCGAGATCTATGCGACTTTGACGAAACTAGCAAGGGATCCATTAAACGAACAAATTAGACAAACCTGCTACACCCCACAGGCTTGAATCATTCATTCTAGACTAAAGTACTAGGTAGACGAGAAAATTTATATCAGGTCTGCAAAATTGTGCCGTAAATCGACAATTTAAGAAATATCAGAGAAGTACATTTGACAAGCAATTATACCTTAAAAGTAAATCCAAAAAAAGATTTCATCTCAAATGCATTTATTTCCATGTTAGACGAAGAATGAAGGGGTCGGTCTGTCTGCCAAAGAGTACGTATCCACTCTTCAAAGCTCCGCCTTCCTCGCATAAGTCGCATGCATATGCGAATTTGCGAGAGCGAGAAAGCGAGCAAACGATATACGAATGCGTGAATGCGACTCCAATCAAGAGCAACGGGATACGAAACTTTAGATTTTCAATTGGGTTGCATTTTCCCAAGAGCCACATATATTACAGCTCCTTTCCTTTGCACAAAATGGATTTCTTTAACTTCATTGCATTCTCTTCTACAAATCCTCTTCCTTCTCCCTTAAGAATCTCAAGCAACTCAACCGTCTAAATTCGATATCCCTTTTTTAGTCACCTCAAATTCCGAATTCATACCCAACCACTTAACAAGTTCGATACACACATTACATCAATCATCATGTCAAGCGATGACGGACAAACTGGTTATCTACTCTACCACTACAATCCTTCACAAGTCGCAGCTCTTGTTTTCGTAGTATTATTCGGTGTCACCAGTATCCTGCACATTTTTCAATTATTCAGCAAGCGAACATGGTATTTCGTCCCATTCATCCTCGGAGGCTTATGTAAGTTCCCATTCAATACATCTTCATCTCTACATACTAATCTAATCCCAACAGTTGAATTCGTGGGCTACATAGGCCGTTTTATGTCTGCTCGGCAAACCTATGGTGAATGGACCCTCGGACCATATATTATACAATCACTTCTCATCCTGCTTGCACCCGCCTTCTTCGCCGCATCTATCTACATGGTTCTTGGTCGCATCATTGTTCTCACAGATGGCGAGCAGTATTCTATTATTCGAGCTAAACGGTTGACCAAGATATTCGTCGCCGGAGATGTTCTTTCTTTCCTGATGCAATCATCTGGTGGTGGAATGCTCGCCACTGCCAAGTCAGTCTCTGGTACTCAGACTGGTCAACATATCATCACTGGTGGTCTCTTTGTCCAGGTTTTCTTCTTCGCCTTCTTCATAATCACGGCTGGTATTTTCCATTTACGAATTACGAGAGGACATGGTGGAGCAGCGGCTTCTGCGGTCCCTTGGCAACAGTACTTGATGATCCTATATCTCGCTAGTACTTTCATCATGATCCGATCGATATTTCGTATCGTTGAGTATGTTCAGGGAAATGATGGATATCTTTTGTCAACCGAGACATACAGCTATGTCTTTGATGCTACCCTCATGTTCATCGTTATGATTATCTTCAATGTTCGTCATCCGAGTGCGATCATTCAAGGAAAGGGCCAGCAATACCATACAACTGCAGTTACCACGGGAAGCAGAGATGGTTTCATCATGGAGGATAGAACTCCTTCCGCAAGCAAGTATCAAAATTATCAATATGGTCGAGAATCCGTTTAGGTTGGAGTCAAAAATGGGAGAGGATGGGAAAAAAACTTAGTAGGACATTCTTGGGCTGGGGTTTGGGAGATATTGGGAAAGGCTTTTTCACTATGATATGCGCGCTAGCCACCAAGTCCGGTTGAACATAGGAGGTTTATATTTCTTTTGTGGTTTTTTTTTGGTGGTTTATTTCCTTTGTGGTTTATTTCTTTTGTCACAACCCTTTCACAACAAGGCGTTTTAGCTAGTTTTAGCATGGGATCCATATAAGATGTAAAAGTACATCAAGACTTAGATAGTATGAATTAAATGAACAATAATACAAAAATATAAAGAATCGTTAGGAGAATCACCATGATTTTATGTGTTCTAATGAATCTAGTACACCTTGAATTTTGCCCAACGCTGTCTGCCTCGTTAAGCACTTTAACCCCTTAATCGAGGTAGAATTTCAAGATCTAGATTAACAAAAGGTATCCGAACGGTTCTCTGTACGCTATACCTTAAGCCGAACAAGACGAGGCAACGGGAATAGTTCCCCCTTCTGCCGAAAGATAATTTTTGGCATATACATACCTACTGGTACTTTTACCTCGAGACATTTTGATCCGTTCGAGAGAAACAGAGGGACATACATGCAAGAATTCAAGAGCATGGTGGAAATTGTAAGCGTGATCCAAGGTACGTCCTTGGCTACAAATACTCCTTGAGTCTGACAGGGTATACAGAGGAAGCCTCGAGTACGAATGCGACTACAGGGTCTTGACAGAATATTAGCACTATGACAGCTCAACCTATCCATCCACCCTCAAAAGTCAGTGCTTAATCAGGCTTGAAAACCATTACTGAAACTCTATTTCATTCGATTGAAATTCTTCACACGCTAAGGTTAGAGGCTTGCTTAGCACCGATTAGGTGGCCCAAGTGTTCTCTTATACTTCTCATAGTTTGTAAAGCCCTATATTTGACTATGCGAAGAGGTATATAATGCCTGTAACTCATCCAACTGAAGAACAATTCAACTTTAAATCTAATATATGTCAACCTCTATAGACTGTTTAGGTCTCAATCGAAACACAAATACAAAACTCCAGGGGCCTAATGGTGTGAACTACTCTGTAAGCCTTACAGTAGAATTTCTTTTCAAGGGGTCTCCCGTAAATTGTGTAACGGAAGTGGTAAATGCATGACTTGGATACTTCATCTATGAATTTTGCTGCAACGCCGACTCGTTGTTTGACATCTAATTTTCTTCATGCCCTCATCCAACTGCCTCGAATTTTATACTCCTTACTCCTTCCAAGATTCCTCAATTAAAGCAGCTACCTCCTCCGGGTGCGTTCTAACAACACTATGTGCCGCGCCATCAACTTGCTTAACACTTTTCTGCCAACCCAGAGCACGCAACTCCCTCTTCACAAAATCCGGCGGAAAAACACTATCGTTTTCTCCCACAATCACCAGAATCTTAAGATTGCTGTTCACCAATTTCCGATAAGATTCATGTTGATCGAAAACATTCCCATATTTGAAAATGCTAACCACACTCGCTTTATGTCCAGTATGATTTTCTCTCTCCCATCTTTCTATTGGTTCGGATTCTACTTTCCCATTTTTCAATCGTTCTTTCCAACCTTCCTTGGATGCATCGTTGCCTTCGAGCTCATCAATTATAATGTCTTCACTAGAATCATCTAATATCCATTCTCCATCGCTGCGCAACTTATTCCACCAACCACTTCCATTTTTTCTCCAGAGTCCTGCCCCAGCTATAATTGTTGCACTCTCCGCAATATGCGGATGTAGCGCCGTAAACGTGGCAAGAATACTTCCTCCCAGGCTAAACCCTATAATATGCGCCGTGCTCCATCTCAGATGTGAGAGAAGCTCAAAGAGTTGCTCATGCATCAACGCCGCGATATGTGTTTCCAGTGGAGTAGAAGAATTACCATGTCCCCAAAGATCATAGATAACAACATGGGATCCAGATACCGCGAGACGATGAGCGAGTGGTGCCATACCAATAGCGCATGTTCCGATACCATGAATCAAGAGGACTCTTTTTGCAGTTGGCGAGGCTTCAGGGTTGAAATCATAATAATGTATTATTCCCCTAGATGACTGGGTATCTTTTCCTGGAGGAAGTATCCCGGCAAATTCTTCTTCGAATGCTTTGGCTGACGGTGGTGGGATGTAAGAGAGTCCATCAATGAGAACGGGAGACGGTAGTGAAAAGCTCGCCATTTTGGATAACTCTGTTTTGAGTTGGGATGATGAAGAAGAGTAAAAGTAAACGTGTAAGGTCGAGAACAAAAATGGGGGCCATGCCACTAGTGTGTATTCCACGTACAGGAATTTCGTAAGCGCTAATCCAGGCCCTCCAGAACTTCCCGAAAAGTAAGTAATCCTCAAAAAATCGTAAGATTTGATTGTAAAATTCATAAGCCAGATTTAGGAGTACTTTAAATGTCAATAAAGAATTACAATTCTTTTTTCGGACCAATGTAGCGCAAACCGCCCTAATTCTGTTCTAGAGAATTCTCTTTGTTCAAAGCTCCTGGAGTCTTTCAATCGTTGAACGATTGAAAATGACAAATGACGATGAGGATGAGGATGATCTCGGGGAGCTCCTTCAAATGAATTATGCTGGTCGAGTTGTCGAGAACAGTTATGAGTCGGGACACGCGATGCCGGTATCTTTAATTTCTTCATTTGATGTTTCCATTGAAAAATGAACAGTTGATGCTGATACTTAGCTTGGGACCCCGAATCAAACTCACTCATACCTATCCCTGCCCTCGAACTTGGAAGATATTTCTGGTAGCTGAGGATGGCTCTGGATCCGAGTTCCTGCGCCACCTCATGCACAAGTTATTTCGCACAAGTTGTTTCGTGAGCGGCCAAATATGCAAGCCCAAGAGTCCTCCAATCACATTTTAACCGATTCGGACAACTCCATCATTGTATTGTATGGTTCACCCCCCAAATTTTTCATACTGTAATGAAAAAAGCATATCCACAGCCATCAAATTTTTTGAAATGAAGACAAAATATCGTACGGCATTCGGAACATTTCCCTTTGTGAACAAAGTCCCAGCGGCAATTTATCTCCCCAGTTTTATATGTTGGTAGATTTGAAGGTTGGACTGCGGATTTTGCAAACCAATTGGTGGTTCGGAATTCGAAGGCCGAAGCAGACAAGTTCTCAAGTGACATTCATATCCATTGGTGGCGATGTATCAAAGACTCACCAATGTCTCGAAATACATCATGAGACAGTTGTACAAGTCCTTGCTGGCTGATATTAATCGCTGGTTCGAGAGTAGACGTGAAGTAACATCTGGTTCCTCATGGTTTATTGATCGCTGCATGTGCTCCTGTGACGTGGCTCCACACTCCTATGATTCTGCCTGGTCCTCGTCCTGATCAAGATGGTGTCTGGCCTTGCTCCAAAATGGTACGTCGTCTACAACACAACACATCCAAACTGTAAAGTCAACTCTCCATCCAGCCAGGGCAGCCATCAAAACAGCACCTTCATCGATGCAAACCACTCTCATAACCGAACGAGATGAGGACTCAAAGCCCGGTGTCTCATCATGCCAATTTATACGACCTTCATGTGATGCCATTACTACGGTTAACGATGAAGCAATGTCGAAGGCCCGCGACAAGGGTATTAGCAACCCTCCGCCTTAACTCACATTGGGATGGATGGAGGCAAACCTATATGAAATAAATTTGAAGAAATATAAGAAAGACGTCATATTGTTCGAAGCAATCGTGACCCAAATTTTACAAGCTTTCGTCCCATTCGAGTCAAACCATTGTGTGCACACAGGGAAGTCGAAAGAACCTCGGCAATCTGATCATCACTAAGCAAATGCAGATATCAAGGCTGACAACAGTTTGATCGACTTCCCAGCCCGGGCGTGTTCAAAGTCAAGCTAGGAGATTTGGGATGTGGTAAGTACACACTGCTGGTCCATTTACTACCATAATATGTACGGCCTAGAGACATACAACGGCTTTTCCGACGGAGTCCGTGGGACTTGTGGCTCAGCTGCTCCCGAAGTCCTCGAAGGAAAAGGCTACTTCAATTGTGATATCTGGGCACTTGGGATGGCACTGTTGAAGCTATTCAAGGAAGACGTTTTTATGTACGAGCTCCCACCAGGAACATACTACCCCGACGCAGAGGTAATTACCCGATTGATATGTCTCTATCCAAACTGGGTCCCGGAGCTGATCGAAGAGAAAACCTTGATGGACATTCCTCTGCAAGAGATGTTCGCCAAGGCAAGAGATATGAAGCCACTTCTTCAAATCGCCCCATTGGAGCAGCAGTTGAAGAATATTGATGCTCCCAGAGAGTTGAAAGACTTGCTGTTGCTGATTCTAGAACTAGATCGGCGGAAGATGTCCTCTGCTACCAAGGCGGTTCTTTCATGCCCGATGAAACGCGTCTAGACACTTAGACAGCTAGATTTGGAATCAGCAAAATTGATACCCTTTCGGTTCGAGAATTAATTGGCTCCGATATTATGTAATTTTCCAAGTCCCGAAAACACATTTTGTCAGTTGACCATCTTTTGTTGATGCCTAAGGCATTTATTTAAACCTGCACCCACCTACCCTACCTCGTTATACCCCTACGGTACTTAGTAGGTATTTCACCACACCCCCAAAAATCTCTCTTCTCCCCACATCCATTCCCTCCCTAAAACCCCCTCTCTAAAACCCCCTTCCACAACATGCATTCCTTTCTCACCACCTCCAACCACCCCCCCCAAAAAACCCCTCTCATCAAAAAATCCAGCAAACAAAAAACCTCTAAAAAGTATGACCAGACTGGGGCACGATCCCAGGACCTTGTCCGTGTTAAGGACACGTGATAACCAACTACACCATCCGGCCTTTTTCATTTTTCTATGTAACAATAATCAAAATATATATATGCTTGGATTGAATTCGTGATATTGATGGTGGGTGGATTAAGCGAGGCCGAGGCAGAGGTGGGTGCTTGGACGGGAGGGATGTTGGGGGAAGTAGATAGGTAGATAGTCTGGGTTTGATTGATATGTTGATACATTGAAGTACCGGTACCGGGTACGCCGTAATTTTGAGGTGGAGATGGATTGCGGACTTGCAGATCCCGATGGGTAATTCAATCTACGGAGTGCCCTTATCAACTAGGATGGTGCATACTACCTAGTAGGTACTCCGTACATAGGTAGATATTTCACATCACTGAACCGTAGACAGAAGTCCAATAACTTTAGATGAAAATGCGGCTTATGGTAATTGTTTCATATTTCATAAAAGTAATTAGAAGAATGGTAAAGGGTAATGTATAAGCCCCTGGTATCTATTATATAAAAAACTCATTTTTTTCATCCAGACATGCGCCCATGATCATATAATTGCCCAGTTTCATATCTCAATCTCACCCCAAATATCCAATCAGAATTCAAAATAAGAAACCCCCTCATATCTTTCCCATCATGCTTCACGGATATTTCAAACTACTAGTTTCAGTCGTACTTGTAGTTTCACTGTCTGTCTCCATCCTCATTCTCAATTCCTGGCCCCTTCTTCTTAGCATCAATGGATTGTCTGTTCTCCCGTATAAAGTTCACCTCCGAATTATTCTCCGCCTCCAATTCTTCATTTCTTTCTTGCTCTTTTTCTCTTTTCTTCTCCATCTTATGTATAGCTTCCTTGGTCAAATCCTGCTTAAACATCTTCTCCAAAACATCCTTCTTCCTGGTTCTATGATCTCCAACACTGATAAGTACACCAGCTGTAATATTCACTGTAATACTACAGCATAGAATGACCGTTGTTAATGCAAATGGTCTAGTCTTATAACTGATTGCCCAAGTGCATGTACCAAGAGCTATTTGAAGAAGGGAATGACAATCCAAAAGAACGACGACAGCGACAAGTAATCGAAGAGGAAATGCGTGATGTGTTGTAGTTTCGTGAGGTTTATAAAATGTATGGGATCGATTGAATTTCTTTTGATGATGTTGAAGTTTTCTTTGTTGGGCTGGGTTAAGGACTGATACTTCATCTTCGACAATTTGATCTTCGAGATCTTCGGGTAATATGGCTGGTAGGTCATTCTGATCTTCTAATTTGGGTAGGGCCTTTTCTTTTCGGAGTCGCCATGTTAAATGATGATAATGAGCTATAAATATCATGTGGTAAGTGTCAATAGCTCGAAATGGAGCAAGCCCATCACCCATGATGGCAAAAAGGGCGACAAGAACATTGTCAATAATGTTTATAACGTAGAGACGTTTACTTCCAAGGTTAACCCAACCAATTAGGAAAAGAACCCATGCTAATCCAAATAAAGTAATAAGAGTTGCATATAGAGTAACAAAAAATCCAAGAGCTGTAAGTGTTAGTCGAATGTATACCATAGATACTTGGAAGATGGAGAGACCTACGCTGTCTAACATATTGTCCAAATCCCTTCATTGCTCGCTTAAATCCCTCCCTCCTTGAATGTAATAAATGGCGTACATGATCATTGAGTTCTTTTTTATCCTCTGGTGACCATCCATCCAAATTGATGCCTTCCGGAACTACTGCATAATGTGGGGTTTCCTCATCTGGATGCGATATGGATTCGGTGAGAGTGAAAGCTCCGGTATCTCTACTCTGAAGTCCAGGCCTTTCTGGTCGAGGGAGTGTTTGTCTTGATTCGTTATTTAGCTCAGGCTCTTCGACTATTGGATGTTCCCCCAAGTTTGTTGGACGACGAGAAAGATCATTCGTTGGGCGACGGGCAAGTTCATTTCGGGAAAGATTATATGTTGGATTACGATTGAATAGGTTCCCAAGTGATGGAATGAATAAAGAGTTCTGGATATTCGTAAGACTGGTCAAGGTAGAAATTTCGGGATCTGGAAAAGGTCAGAGATATTCATAGATGAAGCTCGAGGGATACAAACCAATAAGATCAAGGAAATCAACAAGATCAGTGTCGTATTCGCTTTGAGTACTTGGTGCTGCTTCACTAACGGTATGAGAATGTAGTAAAGGAGCAGGAGCCCCATTGACCGTTCTATTTTCCCCTGGACGGATTGGGGCGAAAATAGGACCTTCTTGTTTGGTGGGAGATGCCTCTTCAATGGTATCCGGAATATATGAGCCCGCCCTCACTCGTGGTGGACCAGCAGTCGTAGCTGATTGGGAGCTTAACCATGCTGGACGTTGTGGTTCAGAACTACTCCGACGCCTGTTTGATGTATCAATGGTATCGCCGGCTGAAGGTAGATGGCTGTCAATATGTGGAGTTGAATTATTATTGATCTGCCAATCTCTCCGAGATGTATGATCATAAGGTTGATTGGTCTGCGAATTTCCACCATGAAGATTGTTTGTTGATGATAATCGTCTAATGCGAATACTTGGTCGCCATATTGCCGGTGGCGGACGTTGCAGTTGTCGACTATCGTTCGTTACCTGGGTATTCGGAGTGTTCTGTTGTGCGAGTGAATTCGCCGACGTTCGTGCTGTAGACGGGCCAATACTTCCTCTTCTGCTATTCCTTCTTGTGTTGTTTTCAGGTATTCCGGGTATTGATATTGTTGGCAATTCTGTTCCGGTTGTTGTTAAGAAGTTTGGATCCTCGTTCGCGGATTGCCGGCGCGATTGCATTTTTGCTTATCTTTTGTAAACAAAAGACTCGAGATTCAAAATACTCCAAAAAGTTTTTCCTTCTCTTTGGCCCCTTTGATTCACACTAAACAGACGGCAATCTTGATATTAGAAGATGGATAATTCATTCAGGGGACCATGGCACGATAAAGTGCTAAAGAAGGGTAAACAGCGAAATTCTCGAACTCGTCTTCTTCTCCTGCCGTTCTTGTCCCTTTGGCGCAGGTAAGGAAGGGAAGAACCAAGTTCTGATGATGGAGCTAGTTAACCCAGCGTCGAGCCACCAATTGATCAAATTCAAGTAATTATTAAAGTTAAGTGGTCTGAGATGAACATAAAAATGGGTCTAAGAATGGGAGATCGCATACAAAAATACGATATTGAAAACTCCAAGTGCACACACGGTCGGTACGTCATTTATTAGAGGGCGCTTGGTACTTGAAATGAGGAATGATCATGGAGTTTAGATTTGTTCTATCTCTCCCTCTAATCACAATAGTAGAATTTAGGAATCATCACTCCAAAATATACTTCAGAATCATAATAATGCAATGCTTATGCTATGATTCGAGTAGAGAAGATTCAAGTTAAATTTCATGACTCCCTTTTTGTTTGTACTCTGTACTCCGGTCCCCCAAAACTACAAAATCGAGCTGAATAATCCATAAGCATACAACAAATACACCAATCATTTTCATATTCAACACAATCTCCGGATCCCCGGGTTGGAATGATCAAAGATCATTGGGAACTCACAAACTTGCCGTGCCTCCTCCTGAAAAGTTGAACCAATCTGACAATTGGTTATGGCTTCAAGGGTCGCTGCTGGACCCTCATGCAAGGCTAAATGACTTCAACAAGGCTGACGAATGCCTTCTTCCTCGTGAAAGGTACCATGAACCTAGTAGGTAGTATATATGTAGTATATATAGCTTATTGGACCCTATATTGTCTTGCAAATCTGGGGTAACTAATGTCCTTACTCATAAGCCTAATATCCATGATCTAGGATCACCTGGGTTTCAAAACACTATCTGGGGATCTAGAATAACCAATCGACCTCTTCGGAGTTGATCGAGTCGAATCTTATGTTTATATGATGTGATGTGAGACGAGCCTTTTGGTATCTAGAAGCTTGTGTCGTGAAATACTTAAGCAAATACCCGCAGGAGTATGTCTTAGAAACATCCTTCTCGGTCATGGCCATGTCGACAAATAAAGTAGTCTTATAGCGAACGGGTGGATCGAATTGGTGGCACAGTGCAGACAGTAATCTTAAGGGGTGAGGATGAGAGGACAAACATGATATCATTTGTACCCGATCACCATAATCTTTCGATCTTGTACACCTCAGCCACGATAAGAGCAAGACATCAAGAAGTTTTAATGCGGCGCAATGGGATTACCTTTTCATTGCCGGGTGAGTTGAAGGATTTGGAAGTTTTCATTGATCTACCTCGTGATTTGAAACGCATCATAGAGACGAGGATCGTCCGAGAATAAAGCGCCTTAAAGTAGGTAGATAACTCCATCATTCTCATGATACATGATCCTGGAGACCCAAACCAAGTCCACGAAGAAGCCTTTGGGCTGAGATACGTGGCAAAGACCTTTTCGCCGTGTGCCTTCTGATAACTGTCCAAGGGAAGATTCGTACCTGCATAGTAAGATGTCAGATGAAGAATAACGATGGAAGTTGATGAATAGAGGGGAAGTAGTTTGATCGACTAGAACCGAGCCAAGTAGGCAGGGAAAGGAAGGGAAATAAGTAAAATGTCTAAAATTCTAGAATCATTTCTGCATTTTTCTCCACAGTGGATACAATAACAGATCTACCCTTAAGCTCGATTGCAGCACTAGCAGATATCATGACTTGAAACGGTTGAATGTGCATTGAGGCGTTGAGGCGTTGAGGCGGCATTCAAAGAGTATCCTCTTTTACTCCATAAAATAGGAAGGGATGATCAGTATTTTGACCATGATGTCAAGAATAAATTCCCAGCAAGTCTTCTCGTCATGAAAAATTCTTAAAGTTTCTTCCTCTTGAACTGGCCTACTGGAACGTACCAGTATTGCCTCCACCACCACCCTCAATTTTCTCGATTCAAAGACAAGGTCGAGGCCATTTTGAGGCTGTAAATTTGAAAGTATTGGAAGAACGTGTGCTTTGAAAACTGCTTGAGGTCTACGTGTACGGCCGCTGGCAATAAGTATCCACTGTTTAGTAGACCTGACCGAGCAGGATTCGGAGATTTATATCCAATGGATAAGAAAGATGATTGTCGAATGTAAGAATTGGAGAAACACAACCCAAGTAAGATCTTGAAGGGTTGTGAGACGTTTTAGCCATCGTAAATGGGATGTCGGAAACAATAATATGTCGTGTTGGTTGATGTTCCAGTAGCTGAATGAATGAATGGTTAAACTTGAAGCAACTGTGCCTCATAATGAGTAAACCCATGATTAGCCACTGTTGCTTCTCATACATATCATGTCATGTCATCTCCTCGGTCCAAGAATGGTTCATTCCATTTTGAAAAGGTTGATTCAAAGGCAAATGAGAGAATATAATTCATAGGTGGGTAGATGAGGTAGCTGGGTACCTACCTAGTACAATTTGATGTAGGTTTGATGTAGGGAGTGGGTGCAATTGATCCTTTCTGGTCTATACACGGGTCACACCTATGAGTAATACAGCAAAATGTAAAACCTCACTATTCAAGGAACGAATGAAGCTTTTCAAACCAAACACACTCTTTCACGGATAAATGTGGCGGTGGTAAGGTTACATGCACGGAGAACTGAGTATGTACTGAGTATGGACATGCATCTCAAGTAGATGGATAGTATTAGTTGGTGGCAGTACTAATTGGGGTACAATACTAACTAATTGGGTGCAGTACCTATCTGTATAGTATTATACTTACTGTAGTACTATCTCAGACTCACAAGGATAATAAAATGTGAATGACCCTTGAAACCCGAAACTGCCCCCT
>NGKH01000006.1:697465-711910 GCA_002162575.1 Sclerotinia glacialis | reverse complement strand
AAAAAAAAAGAAGATGGCGGATAACTAACTGCATCTCGGGCTCGGCTATCAGCGAGTTAGACTGAAATAGCATCATTAGTCTACAATACGGGCGGGAGTGTATGGTGATGTACTTACTAGTACTAGTACAGTATACATATATATTCATCCATAACCACATAACTTCGGTCGCTGCAATATATTGATCTCATCTCTCCATCTCTCCATCCCTCCATCTCCCCATCTCCCCATCTCTCCATCCCTTCATCTCTTCATCTGCATCTCTGCATCTCTGCATCGCTCTCCAATCTTTAAAACCTTCCACAAAAAGCAAATAAACAAATCTTCACATATATAATTATTTGATCTCTATTCATTCTTGAATTCCTACATATGCAACACATCATCATGGAGAAATTGAAACGTCATTATGGCAAAGCTACTTGCGAAACAATTCCCTTTTCCAAAACCAAAAGAGATGGAGATTGGCAATCGGCGGCTCTTACAACCTGCTTACCCTCTGATGGTTCTATCATTTATGATGAACATCAAAATATCTTAACGGGTAACAACATGATACCCTGGCCAAGTATGCACTTTTGCTCTCCTCTTTCTGTACTTTGCACTCTGCCATCTGTCATCTGTCATCTGCCATCTGCCATCGGTTTAATCTAAAAAGACCTATTAACATCATCTCCCAGGTATCGCTAACCATGTTACACCACGATCCGCGAAACCGATCACAATCCCACATTTACCCTCTGAAATTATCAACAGCATTATATCTCAAGCCGGCGACTTACAATCATTAAAGAACTGGGCGCTAGTTAGTTGGGCATGCAATGATATTGCTGAGCGAATACTTTGGTCAAATATCACTATCAATACCTCCCAATTTTATGATCCAGCCTATCCCTCAGAAGGACAAGACCCTCTTCAAATCCTTCGTCATGAAAGTTACGAAAGACGAAATAATACACACTTACGGCCGACATGGATGGGGATGAAAAGAGGAGATCAAAGAGTGCCTTCAATTGTTTCGAGGCTTTTAATGGTCAAAAACTTCGCTCTTAGGACAGTTTGGGATGTCGATTCGCGAGATCTACCCCAAGGAGGTTCGAGAGAAGATTGGAGGATTCAAGAAGTGTATGGGGATTTATTTCCCATGATGGATAATCTTTATACGTTACGAATTGACGGTGAGGTCAATAGAAGAACCTGGAACTTAATACTCGCATTACCATCTCTTCGAGAATTAAGGATATGGCGAACTACGACAGTTGACTCTCAAGCTCTTCTGGATAGGTATCATCCACCAGATACCATTCATCAACTCTCCCGGAAGGAGAAACAAGAGCTAGTAGAAAACATGGTACTAAATTTCCAAGGTTTATCAAGACTAACAACTTTCGAGATTGGTTTGCTATCACCTCTGGAATCGGCAGCCTTAGGTGCTGCGGTTAGGGAAAGCAACCTTGAAGTCCTTCACATTGCTGTCACTCGTGATAATAGATCCTTTAATGATCAAGGAGCACAAACTTTGGCAAGATTTTGGGAGAATCTTGTACCCAAAGAGATCGATGAAACTTCACCAATTATTCAGAATACAAATATTGGTTTCCCAGCATCTATGCGTGAACTGGTTCTCGAAGATGATGCACACCTGTCAGTCTAAGCCCCGTTCTACCGTTTCAAGTATACTAATTATGTATGATAGTCCTATTGCTCCTCCAAAGATTGTCCAACAATCATTCCGCAGATGCAGACAAAGTTTGACAAGATTTTACTTCGACTTCTTAGACGAATCTTTACTTACCCACGTTCTCAGTTGTTCTTCCGAGAAAAATCCCCTCTTCCCTCGCCTAACTCATCTTCATTTACCTTGGCCCGAGTCCGAGAGGCATGAATACCGCCATCCTCGTGCCATGAGCAGAGTCATGATCCCCTTTATTGAATCACACAAGCCTACTCTTCAATCCTTTCAACTCCTGAATGCAGCCGAAGATAACCGGCTACTAAAATATGAAAATCCATTAAACAAAGTGCTTAAGGAATGGATGTCCATCAAGGAGATTCGGCTGGACTCGGAACATACTGCCGATCATTATTCCAATGTACCTCGAGGACAAGAATGGACTCGACCTGCAGATTTCCTTTCCGTCGATGGTGGAGGCTATTGGGGTGACGATCTTCGCCGGGCTAGAATTGATCGGTTTGATCTGACTAACATCGACTTTGGTTTTAAATCTTACCGAGCATGGCATAATATCAAAGTTCTGGTCCTGGACCCTGGATTGTTGTGGAATTATGGCCTCCTTCCCGATCCACATGATAAATCTAGCCCCCGACTCAGATCAATAGACCAGGATCACCTTTTGGGTATGAAACATCTAGCAGAATCCGAATGCGAGAATTTAGAACTTGCGGAGAGAATTTCTCGAAAAATGGGGCCAAACCTTCGTGTGCTCTCGATTCGTGACTGCAGATTCTGGATTGAGAGATATGGTGGTCCAATCTGGCATCTTGGAGATGCCCTTGCGGATCCTGAACAACGTCGACAGATTAGGCGTGCTTTGGATCAAAGGGATTGGGACTTTTTATCGGAAAGATCTACCACTGATACTCAAGAAGCAGCCAATACTGCTACGTTCCTCAGGAACGACATTTATTCTCCGCTTCAACCACCTTTAAGATCAATTCCGCGTCCAGTCTCCCCTGCCTCCATCATCAGTGACGCAATGACGGAATCGGAACACGCTTCGGAAGATGAAGATGAAGTGATGAATTTCGGAAGTGAAAATGGAGATGAAGATGGTAGATCCGAAGATGGGTCTATAGCAGCGGAATCGGACGATGGGACAGATTTTCATGCAGACATGCCCTTGTTGACTCATACAACGGGGCCGGTTGACGAGACAGGACTTGATGCAGATATGGTTTTGTTCACACACACGGAATTACCATTTTACGTTCATAATGGAGTCATTAGACAGTCTTTATCTGGACAATTTATATGAATAAACGATCACGAGGATATGAATACTGGGTGGTAACCCTTGACATTTTTTGCATGGGAATGGGAGCGCATAATAATTTCTATTGGGGATAAGGAATAGGAGTTTCGGCATTTTACTCAAGTCTACTGTTCAGACTCATCAGATACCCAAATCGGTTTCACGTATTGCGTGGAGGGGTTCTAGCTTGACTTTGTCTACAGCGTGTAGCTTCGGGCTATTAGCGAATATATTCATTTCTTGTACATAGACTTATCTACACCTGACGGTGTAAGTTTCACAATCCAGCAATGGCATTTATTAAAAATGCGTATTAAAAGTTAGTGGTTTCTTGTTTTCGGAAGAGTTTTCCCTTTTCCGACTTCATTCCTTACGGTTGGCTTTTCGATGAGAAGAGTCAGGCTAGAGGTAGAATAGAATACTTCTAAGTTTTTATATTCTTATATTCTTTTGAGTCGCTTAAAGTGTGGTGTGTGGTGTAAAGAGTGCCAGAGTGTCAGAGTATAGGATGTTAAAATAGGTATTATCTATTTCTGATATGTTTCTGTGTCTTTTTTGTGATGATTTCATATTTACTATTTGGGTATTCTTATCGTTTTGATCAAGTTTCTATCGCTTTGATCGAGATAAGAGGGGTAGAGAGTAGATGTGATATTACCTGGTTCTTTTAGTGGTCGATGAAGCGGGGAGGGAGGGGTGGATTATGGGTGGGATGGGATGGGATGGGATATCTAGAGAGATGAAACGTGTAGTATTATTATGCCTGATTGATATGGGTAAGATTTACCTAGGAGATGGATAGAAATCCCACCTTTTTTTTTCCTTTTTTTCTGGATATACCTGTGCAATTGTATGGTATATCTACCAATCGTAAGCTTATGATATGCATTTCTGCGGGATTACATTGAGTTTTCAAGTCATCGGAGTCTTATATATAGATAGATTCATCACTGTATGAACGAACCACTCTGAGAGTCAAATTGACGTATTACCTATGAATTAACTCCACGATTTCATTTCGAACTTGAGCCATTGTGTCGATTTGTCGTCGAGGTAGGTTGTAGCTGAGGGGGGGTTGTCGTTTGCTGTAAGCGAGTGGAATGATATAAATATCGAAATGAAGAGTCAAGAATCAAGGAAATTGTAGATACATCCTGCCCCTTACAAGCAAGTGAAAATAGCGATATAGAATATCGGCATAGAGTTCAAGATCCTAGTACTTCTAACAAGAGAACAATCATACTCCGCATCTATTCTACCCTTTTCATCACACTCTCCCATCACACTCTCCCATTCCACCTCTTTAAAACCTCCCGAAATCTCAAGAATGTCAAGAATGTCAAATGTGCTACCCATGCCATAAAGATTCACGGTTCAATCATCATTTGTATTTGTAAAAAAATGATACATCCGTAAAAAAAATGTACATTTTGGAATTAGGATGCCAAGCATAGTTCGTTTCTCATGACAAAACGAACTTGAATTCGCCTCATGAGTAAATTAAGCTCTTCGCATGGGATTATTGAAAAAGTAATAGTCTGTTTGAGTAGATCCCAAACGTCTTTGAAGAAACAGACGATAATCAAATTGCTACAACCACTTGAGTCTGCCGAATTCATTTCATCACCCGATACTTAGCAATGTAATTTGACTTGACAAGGTTATGTCTAATTCCCCCTAATATGTTGTATTTATGCTGCAACTCTCACATCATACTTATAGCAGAAACAAATATAGGTCCAGAACCAAGCTGCATTAACTCCATCTCCAGACCAACTATGTCATGTAGAGTTTTTTATGCTAACCTCTAACTAGCAGCCAAACGCCTATTATACAGTATCGTGTAGAAATCGTTACAATTCTTCATCAACATCCATGTCCTGTGGTGCGTGCCCATTTGCTCCATTCTTCTCCTTTGGTGCAGATGCCTCCTTGTCAATCATCTGTCTTGAAACTGAAACAATATTGTCTTCGATAAGTTTTTGTCCAACATCCTCCAAATGTTTCTTCGGATCAACCTTTCCAACGTATCTAGTCTTCAATTGATCTTTAGTCATTTCAGTCTCTTCCTTGACACGCTTCTCATAACCTTCAGCAAGACCAACTAGCTTCTGTAATCGCTCGGTGTTTCGTGTTCCCTCAACTCGGAAATCCTCCATCTGCAGACCCTCAGTCCATACATGCTTATGCAAATTCATCAACATATTCTCTTCCAAGGCAGTTTTGCGGTAGTTGATACCTATGCTGTAGTAATGTCTGTTAAGGCCGTGAATAAGCGCTTGGATAGAAGGTTTATTAAGATGCCCTAAGTTGGATGTACTTTGGCGAGGTTCTTGTCCGAGCATGAGAGATTGTGGGTTGATCAGACGGAAAGCATCAATAACGACTTTGCCCTTAACGGATTGAATAGGATCAACAACGACGGCAACAGCTCGAGGTGTCAATTGCTCGAATGATTGTTGTGTGTTAATATCTACAGATGATAGCCAACAGCCAAAACCTGGATGTGAATGGTACCATCCAACAACAGTTTCCGGTCTGCAGAGGATAATATTAGAACCTTGGTTCGCAGGGGACAAAAGAGTGTACGGACCGTCCTGTCTGTCTCAACATATCCATCATTTTCGTTTGGAAAACTGGATCTACCGCCTCGACACTAACACCTGTACCACTTTGCGGCATTGCAAATACATCCACAACTCGAACTGTGAAATCATCCACAAACTCTCCCAGCATTAGACCCATAACTTCCATAGGTACACCAGCTCTGCCATGTCGCAACATCTTCAGTAGCGCCAACGAAGAGATATATACGGTCTCGGAGTTATCGATCAAATTTGAGTTATCCTGAGAATTATGTGAGGTTAGTATCAGTAATTTCACTAATATTCGAGCTCAGTCTGGTGGATTTGGAAATAGAATAGCTTACAGATCCAGGTACAGCAGAATTCATACTCCCCATACCTCCAGCATTCGCCAACATGCGATTTAATCTGTCCATGTTGAATTTGTTGATTTGTTATTAAATATGATAGGCGTATCTTGAGGAGAACAAAGGATGAGGACAATGGCGAAAAGTGTCAAAGTTTCAATTGGTGTTGTGAAGCTACTCAAGGCAGCTTAGAACGCGCATAAAGTCCAGTGACGGAAAGGTTATTATGTAATCGAAATTTTAACACATGACTGTTGGTGTGCCCAGCCTTGTTATAACCTTCAGCCTTGTCAAATTCCCTCGACAATACTCGAGTAGATGTAGAATTGTAACTTTAGTTCTTTCTTGATAAGCTTAAGCTCTTAATATCTGGATGTATAGTTTGGGAATATCATGAACATTGATCATCCAATTCTAATGATATAAATCTTCTTGAGTTTTGTTGTCTCTGACAAAGTCAAGTTTTGAATTGTACCTTATCCTTCATCCAATTAGCGATAGGGTGTGTTTGGAACATTCGGTCATCATTGGCTTGATTTCTTACTCTGCTCCAAGCTCTCTTGACTTTCCTCGCTTTTATCATTCTTTCTTCCTCAGCCTTCACCCACAATTATCTAGTTTGACCAACATTTAACTACAATTACGCAAACCCATCATCCGTTCTTTCTACAAAACTTCAAAATTACTACTTACTGGCCACGATCACAACTTTATCCAATATGTCGAATTCCTTCGCGCCTTTAGATCCGGTGTCGAATGGGCCAAGCACCAAAAAGAGGGTTGCATACTTCTACGATTCAGATGTCGGAAACTATGCCTATGTTGCAGGTCATCCTATGAAGCCTCACAGAATACGTCTGGCACATAGTTTGATCATGAATTATGGAGTTTACCAGAAAATGGAGATTTACGTGAGTTGCGATTGAGCAAGCCCCTCTTTTGAGATTGTTATCTTGTCTCTTGCCTACTCTGCGAGTGCAAGTAGATGAACGAGCATCAAAGCATTTCAAAGGACTCGTTTATCATCATATACTGACTATACTTTGCAGCGAGCGAAACCAGCAACCCGGCACGAAATGACACAATTCCATACCGATGAGTACATTGACTTTCTTCAGAGAGTTACTCCCGACAACATGGATTCTTTTGCAAAGGAACAGGGAAAGTACAACGTTGGAGATGATTGTCCGGTCTTCGATGGACTGTTCGAATTCTGCGGCATTAGCGCTGGCGGTAGTATGGAGGGTGCAGCCCGACTGAATCGTTCAAAATGCGACATCGCAATCAATTGGGCTGGAGGATTACATCATGCAAAGAAAAGTGAAGCAAGTGGCTTTTGTTATGTCAATGGTAAAGGGAATATCTCCTTCGTAATCACATACTAGTACTGATTTGGTTTCAGATATTGTTCTCGGCATAATCGAGCTGTTGCGCTTCAAGAAGCGAGTTCTCTACATTGATATCGATGTTCATCACGGTGATGGTGTCGAGGAGGCCTTTTATACTACGGATAGAGTGATGACGGTTTCATTCCACAAATATGGCGAATATTTCCCAGGAACTGGTGAACTACGAGATATAGGTGTTGGGCAAGGCAAAAACTACGCAGTCAATTTTCCACTTCGCGACGGTATCGATGATGTTACTTATAAATCCATATTTGAACCTGTCATTCAAAGTGTAATGGATTACTATCAGCCAGAAGCTATTGTTCTTCAATGTGGCGGGGACAGTCTTTCTGGTGATCGCTTGGGATGTTTCAATTTGAGCATGAGGGGCCATGCAAATTGTGTTCAGTTTGTCAAAAGCTTCAACAAGCCCACCTTAGTGCTTGGAGGAGGCGGGTACACTATGCGTAATGTTGCACGAACTTGGGCATTTGAGACTGGTGTGCTAGTTGGCAAGGAAATGGATTCCGTACTCCCTTACAATGAGTATTACGAGGTATGTTTCCTGGCAGAGCATTGTGAAGATATTCTAACATCGACATTAGTATTACGGCCCCGATTATGAACTTGACGTTCGAGCCTCTAATATGGAGAATGCTAATTCGAAAGATTATCTCGAGAAGATAAAAATTCAAGTCATCGAGAATCTGAAGAGAACTGCTCACGCCCCATCTGTACAAATGCAAGATGTGCCCCGTACTACCTTGGCCGGAACGACGGACGAAGACGAAGATATTTTAGCTGATGCTGATGAAGACGAAAACATGGATGTTCGTCATACTCAGCACCGCAACGATAAACATATAGCCCGGGACGATGAGTTCGATGAAGGTGATGAAGAGGAAGCGAACCTTGCAAACGGAGCATTTGCTCAGAATGGTCGAGCAAAACAGCGCAATCACACTTACTCGGATGTTGATATGGATAGTGGTGTTCCTACTCCAGAAATCGAAATTCATGACGAAATTGAAGATGCTCCAATAGCTGTCACCGAAGCCAATGCAAAAGTAAACGCGGAGCTCATGGAACAGAAGACTCAAAACACAACCCCTACCTATACTCTTGAAGTGGGCCCATCGAATGCCCCATCTCGCTCAAACTCGCCCAAACCGATTGTTGACAACGAAGGCGATATCGATATGACTGAGCCGCTCGATGTCCTAGAGAAATCTGAAAAATCACCACCATCCCCAACAGCCTCGGTCAAAGCCAATATTGCTACGAACCTTGAGGCAATCACTATGAATGCTGAAACTGTGCCCGAGACAGTCGCCCCAAAAACAGAGCCTGTAATATTGAAGCAAGAAAGCGAAACTGAAAGACAAGATACCGATATGACAGCAGAAGCAAGTGAGAAGATTATCGAGCAAGCTAAATCATGAATAATTCAAGGATATCGACGTCGTCCCAATCACGATTTTCTTTATTCGATCATGGAGTTTCATTGGATTTCAGGGAGGTTTCAAATTGCCATATTTGCTTCTAAGCCTTTGGCTGTATGGTTTCCACATTGGAACATGCACATGCCTAAAGATGATCGCAAGTTTAATTATTTATCATATACAAAACGGACCTGTCGGCAATTCATCTTATAAGAACTCGTTCTATGCGATGTCCTTGAGGATTGTACTAATCTCAACGCGTTTTTATCTTGGACGGATCCTGAATCTACAGAATAATTTACTTTTCTAATTCTTTACTCATTTCTTCGAGGGATGGCAAATTGAGCATGGCGTACATGGCGAACAAGATATGGAACTTTCAAGGGGCGTGGAACTACAGGAGACTGATGTTTTATGCAGATGGGATATTTCAGTTCAAGCTTTGTAGGTTTTCTGGATTCCGTTGCCTCTACTCCGGGGATATACCAATACTTTTGTGTACATAGGATTAAAATGATTTCAAAAGATTTGACTGTGGTCCGAGAGGCGTGCATATGCATCAAGTGACAAAGAAATCGTAAAATCGTGAAGGAAAAGGAGGATTTCTGCTGTGAAACAATTCAAGTTTGGTGATTCATTCGAGGAAAATTATTTATTGTAGATCAGGGAAATAAAACGTTACTCTCCAGCTATAACATTTCAAAAGTTGCAACCTTCACCTTGCCACTCCATTTCACGGGATGAGATTCCTGAGATTTCTTAGAAGAAATAGTGGGTCCATGTTTTTTCTTCGCTTATTCAGATTAGGGTTTGCACCTGCCAATTTTTCGCAATTCAACCTCGAAATAATATCAAACGACGACAACCTCTAATTCGACAAATTACATTTTCGACCCTTTCAGCATACCGAAAGAAACACCGTCGAGATGGCAAAGATTTCGTGAGTCTGCTTTTTCCACAGTCATTATGGATGGTGGGGTTGATTGGGCGAAAGAAATGCGCCGGAACTTCAATGGGAGAGGAATAAGTGGAAGGAATTAAATTTGGGAGGGGGCATTAAGGATGGGGATTGAATTGTTAAGGCTATATGACAGGATTTGGAGATTCGACCAAACCGGAGGCTAATGTGATCTTGTTCATAGACGTGGAGCCCCTGGTGGCAAGCTTAAGATGACTCTCGGTCTCCCAGTGTGAGTTTTCACTCCAGTTCTCACACCCAACAATCTGCGATATCGAACACGCGACAACGACATTATTTCTGATTCTGCGATCCTATCCTAATTCAAATTCGCAATACGATGAAGCTCAAAATACTAACTTAAAAATAGCGGAGCCGTCATGAACTGCTGCGACAACTCCGGTGCCCGTAACTTGTACATCATTTCCGTCAAGGGTATCGGTGCCCGTCTTAACCGTCTCCCAGCCGGAGGTGTCGGTGATATGGTCATGGCAACCGTCAAGAAGGGAAAGCCAGAATTAAGAAAAAAGGTTATGCCAGCTGTTATCGTTAGACAGTCAAAGCCATGGAAGAGAACCGATGGTGTTTTCTTGTACTTCGAGGATAACGCCGGTGTTGTAAGTGCAGGATTTTATTTTTATATATTCTAGCGGGGTATGGGTTGTACGAGTTAAGGGAATGGCTTTTTATGGGGACTTTGCAAAAGATGGAAGATGGAGGCTGGATGAAATACTTATACAATTTCAGGCATGGGTGTAATAATGGCTGACAAATACTCTACAGATTGTCAACCCCAAGGGAGAGATGAAGGGATCCGCTATCACTGGACCAGTCGGAAAGGAAGCTGCTGAATTATGGCCAGTAAGTTCCAATGTTCCAACTCCTATACCCTTGATTTTCGGAAACTAACTATATCTACTCAGCGTATTGCCAGCAACTCTGGTGTCGTTATGTAAAGAGGCTGTTCTTTTTTCGGGGTTCTTAACGTCAAATGGAAGGAAGTCATGGATGAATGGGAGGGCGTTGCATCATTGCTTCTTAAGCCTACTTCACTTACATACACAAAGACCTGGCGGTCAATTATGAAAAATTGATTCAGCTTCCTACCAATGCTGCGAGACTATGGACGAAATTGTGATGTGCTTATTATTGTGTGGGATTTGGAAGGTTGCAGGTGTACCAAGTCCCGATGCGAATAGGATTGGGTGAATTCACAGGACGATAATCGAGTGTCTTCAGTATGAAGAATGAGCAAGTGTCAATATTGGTTCAAAGACTTTCTAGGGAACATGGCAACAATTCAGCTCCCGGAATTTAAATTCACTTCTACACGGCTATGTTGAACAGTTTTAGCAGTTCTTCTATCTAGCAAATGGCTCGATTGAATGATGTTGGAATACTCGAATTAATATAACACCAAATCACGAAACGAATATCGAAGACGACAGTGAGGTACAGTACATATTTTATGACACTGCATCATGTGTCCAAATCTGCCACCAGTTTATATCTATCCCAAAACCTCTACATATGCCGTGCCCGGCGGCCCGGTTCCTACCCAAATCCGAAACAAGAAAACGCTAGAAATGCAAATGATAAGAGTAATACTAGTACAATTCACAAAGAACCTTCATTCCTCATGAGACACTCATCCATTCCCTATGCCCAAGCCCCCACCAACGCCATTAAACAACTACCACCCAAGACAGCCACAAAAGCCTCCCATCTTCTTCTTCCCTTGAGAATTCCATAGCTCTTATCACTCAAAAAGTCCTCGGCCAACAATTGTACCAAGCCCGCAAATAGCAGCAATCCACTGCTAATAGCATTCATAAACCCCACCATCAACAGTCCAGCGGCAGAATGCGGATCATACAAATTATGCACAATTAGACCAATAGCCTGACCAATAGGCGTCGTAGTTCCATATGCGAGAACCATGAGCCAGGGACGGGGAGAAGATGAGGGGAAATTGATCGCAGCGATGCGAGATCCGAGTGCGAGTCCTTCGAAGGATTGGTGGAAGGCGATGGCGATTAGAAAAACGACGAAGGGAGGGCCGGTGGCGACGGAGATGGCCATGCCGATGAAGATGGAGTGGAAGAGGATACCAGCTTCAAGGAGGAGACATTGCAGTATTTGACGTTTTTGTGAGTCTTCGGCTGAGACTGGTGAGGAGGTAGTAGTTTCAGGATCGTGTGGAGAGTGGGTGGGAGTTTTCGTGAGGGGTTCATTTAGTTCATCAAGTTCAAGGTCGAGGTCGGAATCGTCGTCTGAGATGTTGCCGTCTTGATATTTTGTATGCTCGGAGTTCCCGGTAGGGCCAGCTTGAGGTGTTGACACTGGGAGGGGCGAGACTCCTGCGACAAGACCTTCGGATTCTCCCATATCTTCTAATGCGATATCTCGTGGCCGATGATTTAGACCTATTTTACCTAATCTGCCATTCGACTGCTTGCCCTTCTTCTTTGCGCTCCCATTTCCTTGCATCGCTTCAACTTCCCCTCCAGGCACAACATCCCAATTCCCTCCATGTGAATGAGAATGGCCTGCCCCTCTAGTCGTAAGAAACATCTCCAGCCCTACAACTACCAATGCACTGAACATGGCAATAAGTCCTGCTAAAGGATGATATCCATCGCTGAAAAAATACGGTAGACATGGATCCGTCAAGGACATGAAAGCCGTTGGTAATAAATGCACGAATGCTGTAGCTATAAGAACCCCCGTGCCGAAATGTTGAGAAAGGAATATAAATCGATTCGGGCCATCGGATTTCGAAGACCGCCGGGAAATTAGGGGAAATCCGCATGCTGTCAAGGAAGATCTTGTTAGATGGGATAATTAGAAAAGGCTGTGACGACATACCAATTGTACTCAGAACGAGTATTAGAACAAGCGCATATACATGCGCAGACGCATTATAACTGCCCTTAACCCCAGATCCACAAACAGGTTTCTGGGCGATCGTTCCAGATTCATCTTGTCGTCGTCTTAATTCGGCCAGGAGATGTGATGTAGACCAGGACGAAACTGGGTCGTTTGTTAGTTGGTCGCATAGTAGGAGAAAGGGAAGAGGGTAACCCACCATCGCGATTGACGACCATCTTGAGGGTTTCAATGTTATATTAGCAATATAGACCGCAAAATCATGGTGTGCGGAATGTATAAAGTCCAAAGGTTGGTTAGAGTATGAATTACTCTTTGGTTTGGTCGGAGTGAATGATGTTCCGAACGCTAAGGTAAGAGAGCGTTTTGTCTGGGCAGGGGAACGACAGATTTTTGCAATTGGCTTTCATCGGGAAGTTTTGGCTTACGATGATAATCATCAATTCGAGTGGCTTGAATGATTAATTGCAACAAATAACTTTGCTGCGTTTTTATCTTGATATTCATGGCAATCTTGAGCTGGATGGTTGCGATTGCAATGTCGTTTTGGAAATACGAGTTTGTGTTGACAAGGACAGCTGCATTGATTCCGTTCTAATGGATGAAAGCCTGCTCCATAAGATGTCTATCGGCTCATTTTAATACCCTTGAGCTGGAGATATTTGATACTCTCAGCATAAGTACTAAGTTTCCTCTGTAAGTTGAAGCCAAGGTGCAAAAAAGCTACTTGGTGGCGGGGGGAGAGGGGTATTGAGCCTCGAATACTTTGCGACTCCATTATGTGAAGAACCTCATATGCTCTTCAAAAATTATTTTCTTTTAACAGTGTCCTCACCTTATGTGTGAGTACGTTGATACTATGATCATGGCGCCTTTTCTGTCGGCGGTGTCAAACTTATTGAAGACAGGGTACAAGAACGACCAGAACTGCTCATAATATGGGTTCTTACCCCGTTTCTCACCTTTTGAAAGATGCTATATACCTCATCTTTCCAAACATAGAGCTAGAATTGGAGCTAAATTCTGTGTGTATTCACTCAAGTCTAAAGCCTCGCCTTACCTACTCCCTCGCTGTCGCCCTTCTTTCCATTGTCAACTTCTTATTCCCCACAACCACCTTTTCGTCGAGAATCTCTATTCTAACTGACAACAATAACAACACACTCAAGTACCTTTCCTTTCTTTGGAAGCTTCCATGGCAACTTGAAGTAATAGTAGGTTTTTGAAGTCCAATCTTTCGACTTCAGAATCCAAACTTGAAGGTCAACAAGTTCGTCAGTTCGATCTATTCTTTAACAACCTCATCCTCCTGTGACCGGCGATAGCATCACTTTCGATCTAATCCTTCTTTATCTTTATTTTTACCCAGTTTCTACATTCTTAGCCCTTCGAAGGCGGGGCTCATAGCACGCAAACGTATCTCCAATATTGCAACCCACATTTTCACCAACTTGAATCTCTTCGGGTAATCACCTAGCTGCTTAAGAACGGCGGCTTTGTTATTATTTCTCAGGATCAAGAGCCCCGAAATTCCAATTCATTACCCATCACAACATCCCACGATACCATTGCCCATCTTGAGAGCATAGTCTTAAAATTGAGCGTTATCGCCTGGCTGAAAAAGAAGTCGACTATCGGCTCAAGCCGATGGAAGTTTGAGGCAATAACAAGTCTGTGATGCCCTTAGATGTTCTGGGCCGCACGCGCGCTACACTGACAGAGCCAACGAGTTTTTTTCCTTGACCGAAAGGTCTGGGTAATCTTGTTAAACTCTGTCGTGCTTGGGATAGAGCATTGCAATTATTGCTCTTCAACGAGGAATGCCTAGTAAGCGCAAGTCATC